>SDEE01000409.1:0-43341 GCA_004126415.1 Candolleomyces aberdarensis | reverse complement strand
CAAGGAACCGCGATAGGCCACTACATATTTGAATAAAACCATGCTGTACAACGCTCCTTAACATATGGTACAAGTGAATCCATGACATTAGTCTGAAGATCTCGTGAACGTGAACGACTGAAATACACAAGAGTTCAACTGGAAAAGGACATTTTGAGCCACTGGATCGTCGTGACGCGAGTAATTGCATCGACTTACTGCGCGAGTGGCTGACTCTCTAGAACTGGGTTGACACATGCTCGAGATACATAGGCGGCCTTTGACCTGAAGATTACAAAAACGCCAGTCAGCCTCTCATCCGAGAATGCTATGCAACTCTACTCACCATGCCGCGCCAAAATCTCAGCACCCTCCGCCTTCCTCTGGGTCTCAGCCGCCTGTCCCGTAGCACCCTCCGTATACACATGCTCGAATGGCGGTGGCAAGGGATACTCCGAGCCACTTGCCACTGGCGGGGGGTTGGGCCCAGGCTCGTACGCTGGTGGAGGCGTTGGCATACGGCCGTACTCTGACTGATAATGATCCACAGTCCTTTCCTCGTCCTCGGAATCGAGTCCGTGGCGGTAATAGTATTGCTCGCCGTCTCGACTCGTCCGTAATCTCCGGTACCGTCCCCTTCCTCTTCTGTTTCCATTCCCATTGCTGTTTCCGCTTCTATTGCCGTTGGTTCTACTGGTGACGGGTCTGTCGGGGTGGTTCTGACTTGTTCGCGGTGCAGCGATAGGTCGGCCTATAGTCCGACTCCTGCTATCTGAGGTGTATTGGTGCCCTTCTTCGTCTGCCACTCCATTGAGAGCAGCAGCCGCTTGGAGCTTCTTGCGGAGCTTCTTCTCTTTGCGCTTGCGACGGACGGTTTTGTAGATGTCGCGCGCGAGGAGGACGGTTAGTCCGACGGAGAGGACAATCAAGTCCATGACGATATGCAAGAGCGAGTTTTGCAAAGACGAAGGATAGACTCGAGGTTATGACGATGTAATGTCACGGTTGCACTTCGACGAGCAGCGGTCTTATGTTGTCACAGAGAGAGAGCCTCAGTGAAGGGGCCCCAGACGTAGGACGGTACTAGTAGAGCGGCCGGTCAGTCGGATGGTGGCAGGGCGCAGGATTGACAGGTTCCATGTCGCAGAACTATATTGCTAGCGTTCAGAAGTGTGGGGAGTATTCAATTGGGTCTTAGACTTCTCGTAAGTCTCGAAGGAGGGTGGCTTTGCGGGCTCCAATGATCGAAAGGATGATCGCTTGTAGACAAGATGCTTTTGGAAGGTCGTCTGCCAAAAGCGGGGTATTCGACTGTGAATTGTAGAGGCAGAATCCATGTTGGGGATGGGGTAAATATGGAGGATAGCCTACCCACCCCTGGTGCAGATTCCTTGTGGGTACAATCATACTTTTACATGCCGAGGTCAAGGTTTTACGTTTCGTGTTGCTAAATTTTCACGCATCATTGACGGTTACGCGGGAAGTTTGTCCCTTTCGATTCAACCACAACCATGGATTGGCACGATCCCAATTTCTCTCATCTGTTCTCCAGCAATGCAGCTCCGACGCCTTTTGAAGTTCCAGCTATCGAAAATTCCATCAATTCCATGCTTTGGCAAATCCAACAACTGGAAGAAAAGATTCGCAAACACCAAGCGCTCTTATCACCCGTGAGGCGAATGCCTATCGAGGTCCTAGAACAAATCTTCTATCTTGTCATGCCACCGCACGCATTGGGGGAGAAGGAACGGCGGGACGTCCTTAATCTTGCCCTTGTTTGCAAGAATTGGCATCGTGCTGCTTTCAGCGAACGCCGACTCTGGAACAGGCTTCATTGTTTTATCGGCCCAAAGCCCGATCCACAGGTCTGGGTGAAGATAGAAACGTGGCTTTGGCGCGCCAGAAATCTCAAGAGAAGGTTGAAAATTGTCGATGGGTCGCACGGCGGTCAGCACCAGCGTCCGGGTTGCGCATGCACAGTAGCGAACCCAAAATTCATCCGCCTTTTGATGGAGGGGCCTCCGCTTGAGATGCTGAGCCTGTGGATTCCACGCACCAGCTGTCTACGGAGTATGCTGTCGTTTCTCGAACCCGATACAACGAACCGTCGTGCCTGGGACTCGATCACGTCGTTTGATCTTCACGTCGAGCATTGGGATGCGTCTGGCCTCTCCACTTTGGAACTCCTCCAACTCCCACCCGTCACCAATCTCACTCTACGCCCTCCAGCAAACATACCCGCATACTTTACACTCGAAACCCCCATTACCATGGGAGAGCGCCTTACATCCTTCGAGTTCATATGCACAGGCGCGGGCTATGGCGTTCACCTGCTCAGTGCACTTCGAAGCTGCGTCAATCTTGAGACGCTCACGATCGACATGGAGTTTGTGTCAAGATTCATCAAAGATAGCCGTCACCCTATCATCNAGAACCTGAGGCCTGAGGGCCTGGTTCTGCCCCGTCTCCGACATCTGGAGATGGCTCATCTCACCCGTCCTGCAATGGCCGAGTTCCTGGATTTCCTCGTTGCGCCAACGCTTGCGAGTCTCGACCTTGGTTTTGAAGACCTTCTTCAAGCTGAAGACACCGTGGGCGTGCGTAACCGCGACCAGCTACCAAGTTTCAACTTCTTTTTCAAACGACCCCAAAACCTGAATACCAAGCACACATTGCGATCATTCACCCTTCGTGGTATAGCTACGATGGACTGGCAGCTCAAAAACGCCCTATCGGCATGGCCAGAGCTCGTCCACCTCAAGCTGGAGAATGTGTTTTTCCAAGTGTACGGTGGACTTGGAAGCGGCCTTGCAACGTCCGACATTGGTCAAAATTTGACACCCAGCGAGGGTGGTGCCCCACTGTTAAATCTGGATTATCTTCGAAACCTGGAGATGTTCGAACTTCACGGCCTTGCTTCAGATTTTCCGATTCAAACGGCGCTATGGGCTGTGCGTGAAGCGTTGAATTTGAAAAAGGTGGATATTACTTACCGAGCGCCCAGTCCCAAGCGGAGTGCTGAGGTTCATGAAATTGCTAGTGGATTCCGGTCGCAGAACCCTGGCATAGAAATCAGGATCCAGCCATGTCTGTAACGAGGTTATTTGACGTACACATTCAGCGGTAGTATTTTTATGAGGTATTTAAATGATCGCGGGCATAGGGTATGGGGGCGAAAATCCAATCTCACTACATACCGGTCTACGGCTATGAAGTTAAAGAGTCCTATGCTCATACGAATATAAATAGAGAAATGAAGGTGCAAGTAGTGCGAACACCTTTCGCCAACCTTCGTCCGCGAGGGTGACACGGTTGATAGACAAATACGCTGCTCACGTTCTCTTCCGTCGAGTTTCTCTCATCGAGAAGTACTCCTCAGGAAGTTCGGTGCAGCGACGAAATCTATCTCGGATCTTCCAAGCCCTTGAGGGAACGTTCCATTCCTCGGAGGGGAAGCAACGGAGTATGCCCCCTCTCCAAAGGGAGCAGGTTGAGGAACAGTGGTACCATGAGCACTGGGAGAACATATTGAGGTTGACGGTATATCCCGCAAAAATATTAGCGAACGACGCACGTCTCTATGAGCCCAGATGAAAGCCTTTCTAATCTTGACGAACTTCTGTTTAGCAATGAACAGCCTAACCCACCATTCGACGTCACATCGCAGGTGGATGTCTCCAGAGTAAAGCAAACTTCCTTCATAAAAAGGGTCCAGATCTACGAAATAGTCCAGAAGTTCAGCCTGCTCAGCGGGAGGAGCGTTGGGGAAGCCTTTATCTGAAAACGCGTGTTAGCATGTCATCGATGAGTTGGCGCAGGAATCGTACTTATGCAAACATCGAGGTACTTGGTAGTGTATAATGCATGCCGGTGCCCAAACGTGACCTGGAGTGGCCCCGACCGCTTGCCGTCCTCGAGGAATTCGAACAATGATTTGTGGTAAAAGGAGTAAGGCGCAGTTTTGTCTTCACTCGGCGGCATTTGCATGAGGGAGCGAAGGTTACGCAGTAAACCTTCCGCTTCCCCGGGAATAGATTCCAGAAACCACCTCAGAAAGAATGCAGGAAACGACCGCTCTTTCGCCAAACAGTAACGGCCAGTGTTAATTGAATGTATCAACGAAAGCCATACCGCGGCTTTTGGTGGGTCGGGACTCGATTGCAGGATGGTGGTATAAAGGGCATCCAGCTGTGAGAAGGGATGGACAGCGACGGGGACGCTTCCGAGCGCAACCTCGAGCGCTCTCTGGGGGGGCAATGGTGATTCCTCGATGTACCGAATGACCGTGGCAGCATACACGAATTGACCGGAGCTACGACCACTGGCCACCAACGCCCTCGAAATATGCCCAGGGGGCCAAGACGCGTCGATTAGGTGTGTACGGCGTATTCGAGCAAACTTGGCCTCGAGGAAGAGTGTTAAATCCCCCTCGATGCTTTGCAAATTATCGAGAGTAAGCGACGCAGTGAAATCCTTCGCGGGGCCCTCGAAGAACGCTCGTATGGCAGGCTCGGGACGGCTGGCSAACACAATCCTGAAGGGAAATGAAGGGTCGGCAATGGCGGTAAGAAGGGCTCGGAGTATCTCCCTCTGTTCTTCGTCCCTATCATGGCTTCTTTTAATGTCACTATGATGCGATTCCGATCCACATTCGCCAAGACCGTCAATTATGATAACTTTGGGCCAAGCGGAGTGGTCACTCTGCAACTCCTGGTGGAGCGGAGTCAAAATGAGGGAGTTGAGCTGACTTTCCATCGCCAGGTTAAAAACTGAGGGGGGTTGTTCAATGGCGGAAAGGATATGAGCCCTGAGGCGAGAGAGGGTAGGGTGTTGGACAAGTTGATACACCAGCGTAGGAATGAGCGAACTTCGGGGACAGGTTGGCGGGGACAACGAAGAAAAGAAGCTGGCGGCCAACAAGTTTTTTTGTCGACAATGCCGAGCAACTGAGCTCAGGATGGAGGTCTTCCCAGCGCCTGCTGGTCCAACAACCCATTTAATGGATGTTGGCCGGACGTCTCTGTGACCATGATTGATCCAGTCCACCAGCTCGTCCTGGACGGCGAGTGTCGTTCCAAGATGGCATTTCGGAACAGCACATGGCACACCAGAACTCGGGAACGCTTCCCCAGCTATGTGAGCTTCAAGAACTATTTGGAAAATAARWCTTTTGAGTACAGCAGCAAGACGCGACCAGCTCACCTTCGATGGGGGTCAACGATGACGGAGCTACACCATTCCGGTTCCCGATACGAACATCCGAGAATGCCATGGTGGAGGTGTAGCGAAACGATTCGAATTCCCGAGTCTCCAATTCCTGAAAACTCTTTCCTTAAGACCTGAGTAAAATGCAACGAGGTAGGCGCGAGGCAAACGGGCTATGATCGGGCTCTTAGTACTATGCCTCATGTCAGTAAATTAGCGCCTATACCTTAGCTGAGTATAAATTTCGCAGGTGCGGACGGCGGAGGCCGACCTTGTGCCTACCCAAGACCTTTTTCGTACAGTCTAAGGACTCCTAGATTACAAGCCGGAATGGGGGCTTGCAAAAAGGGTGTCCACGAGGCTATCCGGAATGAATAGTCGCGCACGCAGAGTTCCCTGAATCTGTTACACGTGTAATCAGTGTGGTGCCATGCCGACTTACTGAACGTTATATAGATTGCGCTATACCTAAGTATGAGGCTATGCATAGGTGCGTGCTTGATGCACGTTTCTTCTTCTATTCGACTCATGGCCCATTCGGAAGGACACCACGAGGGATTGGAGAGGAACCGAGTCAAAACAGACTCCCAACCACACGACGTAGGGAGCTACAATCTGAAAGCAGTAGTGCGCGAGGCCTCTTCTCCCGTTGGTACATGAAGGAGGATGAAGTAGCTCCCAAGTGGCGTCGGACGGGGAGTCTGGGATGGAGATAGCGTGCAATGGAGAGCAAGAATGTGCCAGGAAGGTTGGGGACCCTGGAGCGACAGTGGGCGCGAGTCGACGTCGGATGTGTTTAAATCCAGAGACCCAGAAGGTCAACCTTGCTTCGCCTCCGCCAATAACTCGTCTGGGACAAATGGCAAGTTTGAACACGTTCCAGCCATCCAGCCGTTCGAAAGATCCTAAAGGTATGTCAGCTGGCACACATGCTGGTACCACACTAGTCACGGTGATGACTCACGATGCGCAGGCAACAGCCCCCAATCCGCCTCGCTGCGACTCTAGTATTCGACTTCACATTGCAACAGCAGCAACTTGAACTCCATTCAGAATCTTTTGTAGATTGCACTCGTTATCGAAACTGGCAGCGGTGTTGGTCGGCCAGCTCAGCTCGGCGGCTCTTATTGTGCCGTCTTTGCTTGCAGGACAGTACGACGCTCGCGTGTCCGTCCTTGCCGAGGGCAACCATTCCGGGAGCATTGAGGCACGTACGTAACGTACATTCGACTCTCCTCTTGTTATCGTCTTGTAGCTGACCCTCCTTCCCAGTCGCTGCCTGCCGATCCCGTATATGCCGATCGACCATCGATTCCAACCACTTGGCCATTTTCGACCTACTCCCTACGCAGTGAGGCATTTCACATCGAATACCCTGCCTTCGATGGCTTCCACGTGGCTTTCCGGATTGCACAAGTAGGCGAGATTGCTACAGCCTTGTGTAGATTGGAGGGGGCGAGAAGCAGTTGCAAGCGATCTTTCTCTGTGTGTCTCTCTCTGTGTGTCTCTCTCTGTGTGCCTCTCTCTGTCTCTCTGATCTCCTGTGTTAAGTTTAAAGGCGTAGGCCCTCCAACATTGGGAATTAGGATGCGGGTGCTGAACAATGGGGTGAGCAATATTAACCAAATTGTTACTGCTCAATCTTATCTTGAGCTAGGCTGTGTCCTCATCGATCACTCTACACCACATTGCACCGCCGAACCTTTCGATCACCAACAATAGGTTTCGTCCGTATTTCAACGAAAAGGCTTCAACAACTGTGATGATGAGAGCATCCAAAGAATTGCTTCCACCGGCTAATCAGGGGAAGTAAGGCGCTGATAGAGTACCTAAATGACGCCATCACCCAGCCTCTTCAAAATCCTCGTCAAATCTTCAATATAACATCGATCGGCCCAAAGCGGTAACTTGAAACGAGAAGGAATGAACTTTATCTCCGTTATGTCGTGGTGGTGCAACGTTTTTAACAGACATGCGCATCACCAAAGTTCCCCAGGTAAACATACGCCCCCCTCAGGCTCTCCGAGCCCCAAGCCTCTTTCCCCACCCCCACTTTGTCGTCAACCTGTGAGTATCTTGTAAAAGTGTTCACGACAGAGTTTAATCCCTGACTACAGATGGAAGCCCTGAAGACAATCCTTTCGAAATTCTGGCCATACCGCTTCATCGCCGGTCGGTTTGCTCGCAGGCTGGACTCGCAGACATATGTCTGCTTGGGGAATGATGTTGTTGGGAACGTCCACGTCAGCACCGTCCACAGCTACGGCTGTCTTACGACTGCCAGAACTCAATACATGGCCAGAGAACTGCGATGCCTCATAACTCCGGCCATGAACTCGCTCAGCGTCATCGAAAATGGACCAGGGATCAGTTCGCTCAAATGGGAGACCACAAGATATATCTTTGATGGATGCCCTGACCTCCACCTCACCAGACCAGGCGAAAGGAACCAGATTGAACTGTCCTCTCGGTCGTATGGGAGGAGCAGAGGCGGTATAGGCCGGGATCTCCTGGAGCGAGTGAGAGGACACGTTGCTTTGTCATATTGGTATTCGACTGACACGATGGGCTCGATGTAGCTACGGGGATCCATTCCTGACACCGATGTCCTCAGCGACCTTTCCTCCAACTTGAACGCTGTCACTGGATCCCTAACAAGTCCTCTAGAAGACCTGGGTAGCAGTATGCCTGCAGAGAGTAGTGCTTTCCGTGGCGAGGGCGTGAAGTTCCGGCGGGAATCCACGTTTCTGCACATCAGTGTCTTGCTATACATCCACCCCGACCACCCCTACATCAAGGTGTGTACCATTTGGCTATGTTTTGCCTACCGATTTGAACGCTCTTTTCTGTTCAGATATCTCGTCTATACTTGGTTGCCTGTACCGAGTTCAAACGCAAGGACAGACCCCCGGCCTCCTGGGATCTCAATGGAGGTGAGAACTTTCTTACTACGATGACGCCTGGCTGACCCTTCATCTGCAGCGTTCAATTCCTGTATCTATGTTCCAGGCCCAGATTTCCTCACAACCTACCGCAGCGAGGCGCATAGGCTGGGTCAACAGGAAACGCTGGATCTGCTCGCCCGGCCCCAATGATACCTCACGGTACATTCGTGCCTCGAGGTCCTCGTCGTGGCATGCTGTGACAGGTCTGTCCCCAAAGCAGGTTGGTGATAGGCCTAACGTTAATCACGTTGCCCTGCACAAGTTACCAACCCAGCGACGAGATGCTCTACACCTCAGGGCACGAAGTGGTGTAAAACCCGGCCACCCCGGAACGGGACCTGCTGCCGCTACCCGCCTACCTAACTACCTCGGGACTCCCCACAGGTTTCTGCGATCGGTCGAATGTTTCCGAATCTTCTTCGGACGCAGCAAACTGGGTGGCAATATCAATATAGTATACGCCAGTGCACTGTGTAGTTATAGTAGCAGTCGTAGCAGTCGTAGCAGTCGTAGCAGTCGTAGCAGTCGTAGCAGTCGTAGCAGTCGTAACAGTAATAGTGGTTGCAGTAGTAGCAGTGGGTCTCGCGTTGCTTCGACCGTCGCGATGAGTCCGTTCGTATTGGAACCTCATCGGGAGAGGATGGCACGCAAGACTCACACCAGTGTCTGAGATCGTTGTTCCTGAACTAGCCAACTGGCATGTACTAATCGGTACATATATAGTACAGCAACACGAAAACGATAGACCAGATTTCACTTTGCTCGCCTTTTGATATTTGTTTAGTTGTGGAGCGGTGACGCAACCAACCAAACACTCAATTCGGTAGTTGACGCGGAGGAATGACCCTTGTGGTGGTTGGTATCGCGCTGATACCTGGAGGTACGCCGGATTTGGCATGGTGCAATGCGGACCATGTTTGTTTGCGACGCTCCAACAGTAAACAAATATCAGAAGGCGAACAAAATGAAATCTGGTCTATCGTTTTCGTGTTAGCTGTAATACGGGGCACGACCCAGATATCAGGCCGACAGCATCCACAACTAAAATTCATTCTCTGAACAATTCCATTACATCGTGTAGTGCGTCGCTTCTGACGTTTGAAGGCAGGTCTTGAATGCTCTTGGCCCGAAACGAAAAGGTGCTGACGGCGTATTCTTCATACCGGCCAGCCCGTTAGCTTCACTTCACTACGAAAGATGTCGGAGAAGTTGACCCACCAGCRGTCARCCTTGTCGATGATCTTTTCGACTTCAACAATCCATTCGACTGCCACGACTCAGCGTGAAGGGTTGCATGGCAGAGCTATGATATCACAGTGAGCGATAATTTGATATGTTTTCGAAGCGTGTGCCACTTACTTTAAGGCACGTCGAGGCTGCATTTGGAAATCGAAGAAAAGTAATGTCTATGAGATTCAGACCCTTTCTTGGAGGGTGGTTCGGATTCCGCTTGTCTCCTCGAATCTTTCCCAAGCCGCAATTTGGAAACGAGAGTATCCTTGAAGTCGCTTCGTGGATATCCTCCTTTTCAAGCAAAATTTGAAGCCACTGAAGTTCGAAGTTTATCTCAAATATCTCGTAGATCACGAAGATGACATTGACGTACCCTTCGAACTAGTCCAGTGTCAGGTACTTTACGCTCCACTACCCACACTTCTTCAGAGGATACACTAAGCTCTTCGTGGGGCTGTAAGTGAGCTGCTTGATATAGTCGCTCCGAGAAGTATTCCCATGTATGCTCGCCTCTATTTTGTCGCTCGTTCTCCACGGCCAGCAGGCGAAGAGTGGCATAAACACCAATCTTGATGTAATCTTGCAGCTCGGTCAACCCACTTCTGTTCGGTTGTCCGCATAGGGGAGCGAGTCGAACGCTCAGCGGAATTGACTTCTCCAACGTCCCTCTGGGGTCTACGCACAAGAACTTCACAGGTATTGGTTCAAATCCGTGAAATTGAACATAATGAATATCCCGACCTGGGTGAAATCAAAGTGTTGAACGATGTATTCTATGCCTCGCGCCTCTGAAAACCCAAAACTTTCCATTAGCAATGAAGTCGCTGGTCCAAGTCCTATGGTCAGTTAGTTTTTGCATAGTTGAGAATGCAACGCTCACGGAAAAAATACCGACAATCCTTATGAAGCCGCCGCCATTCTTGGTCTCTGTTCCAGAAATCCCCTTCCTTTTGGTTCAGACGGCGTGCTTTGTCACTTAAACTGGTTTCCTGCTTCTTCAGACTCTGTTCAAGACTTGAAACCTCGGACTTCCTATCGTTGAGCTCCTCCTCCAGCGCCTGTATTACAGAAGAACGAATGTTATCGGTCGCATCGAGAAGAGGAGGAACAATGTTGTACCTTGAGTTCTTCTTCCTTTTTTGCTACGGTTTTCGCGCGTTCTTCGAAATCCCTTTTCACCCTGTTGAGCTCGTCCTGAGAATGTGAACGATTTAGTTAAACATTCGGTCTAAGCACCAGATGGCTGCGTTGTCACCTTCAATCGCTCTTCTTCTTCTCTCATCAGTTTCTTCTCTCGCTCCCACAAATCGATTTGCAGTTGCTGACAAGGATGGATCTGCGCCGCATCAGCAGCTCGAACCGAATTTAAAGTCAAAAGCGAATGGAGGAGACTTGCGTTGTGATAATGACTGATTTGTACTATTCCTGCGTTTTGAATGCAGTTCTCGCCAGCAGCGGTAACCTTCATTGACTCTGTTTTCATCCCACTTGCACCTTCCAGAATTTGGAATCTCGCGGTTCCATCGCTGTGAGGATATGTAAACCCACCAATAGATATAGATTCAAATTAAATATACAAGTCTATCGCCGAGGCTGGGGTCGATGGGTCGAGATCATCCATGCCTCTCTTGAAGGGTTTATGCAGACACTTGGAATTGCTCAGGGTCGAAGGGGTACTGACTTGGAGGCTGAGGATGAGAGAAGGAAGGAAGCTCGAATTGGGAACACGAGGCTTACGGAAGGCTATATCGTATGTTAAGCGCGCAGCAAATAATCGGTAGTAGGCGCTTGATTGAAAATCGGTCCTATCTACAGACGTTCAGGACGCTGCGTCGCCTTTTGAAGAAGAAACGACCTGATAACCGTCATCAATCTGTACGTTGATAAAAAAAAANCAACGCCATGAATATAGTATACATCAAAGCCCTCCGAGCGAGAAAATGAACCAAAAAATGGAAGTCCTAGAGCGGAACAGAACAACTCGTCGTCTACTGCGGCTTCGACACCGATTTCGAGCCCAGCGGCGCCTTCAAAGTAGGCCACCTCCACGCAGAATACCAAAACGGATGAACGTTGTGCGTTGACCGCTGCTTGAGGAACCGCCTTGAGCCTGAAGTGGAGCCCATTCAGGAAAGGGTTGCGAGCAGGGCGCTCCCGCTGGTGGTATCACCCCCTGGTGAGAAATATTGAGGCGGAGGGGAGGATTAGGGTTATGAGTGCACGGAAGGCCGTCCTGACCATCTTCGAAGAGGAAGGCGCATTGCCGAAAGGGGTGGGAAGGGTTGGGGTTGGTGGAGTCGATGGTCTAGTTTGCCTGCTGGAGTTCCAGATGACGAGGTGATCCAGGTCGAGCGGTACCTCGCCAGTCGTATTTGTGACTGTAATATTGGGTCCTCCGAACGGCTGTAAAGGCGTTTCAAAGAAAAGGTGATTGAGGAGCGGAGGTGATGTGTTGTTACTGGTAGAGGAATGTGTCTAGTTGGAAATGTGGTTGGAGGCTGTCCGTCAATGGAACAGGCACCGTTGATGGCGTACGAGACACCCAGGAAGGAATCCTTCCATACCACACAACCTAGTTTGTGAGGAACGGTCAGAATAAGGACGAGGTATTGAATGACAAGAAAGTACCTGTGAAAGATGTATTAACTATCGTTCAGACTGTGGAGGTCGATTTGGCACCAGAACTCGACGATTGGCATGTGTCATCATAACGAGTAAATGGTAGTCGTGTCGAATTGAGACGAATGCGCCGGTGATCATGATTACAGAGGAGGGATCAAGTTTGTCGAACTTGCGGAGTTTCTGGCTATTCCTGTTTGCATACATCGTCGTCGGTGTTCCAATGGTTTCATGGTCGATGAAGCATTCGCAGATGGGTTCAGCCTCGAAACTAATAAAGCTGTCATGCTCACGATACCATGCACCGCAGCGTAGGACCCTATATCAGACATTTCAACGTTAGAAGGGAAACTTTGCCGGGGACGAGGAGTTAACTTGCCTTGGAAGGAGAAGGAAACATTACCGGAGGGGTTTGGAGTATGGTTCGCAGTTGGCTTGAGCAACGAAGTTTACCAGCGGGCAGCAATGGCGGTGCTATGCATGAAAGTCCGTTGCAGGACGTTTCCGGGTCAGTCCCCACTGCTTAACACCGACTCTAGGTTTGGCCTAGGCAAAATTCGTATGAATACAGAGCGTCATCGGCTCGAACAAGAGCCTTACCTGTAGCCTGTCCCTCAAAGTCGCTTTCCGCATTTGCCCCTGACAGCAAACCGACCCCATCGAGCTTGGATTATGGGTTCCACCTTGACGTTCGTTATTGGCCTTGTTTTGAGTTCCCAAAAGACTTCATAATGGGGATCAGATGTAAGGGATAGGCAAAGAACGACCTCGATCGCGCGGCGAGGTGGGGAGGAAGAAACCAGTGAAGCGGGCCGCTCCGGGTTACGGTTGGGGGCCATCATGCATCAATCGTCTATCAAGCGCCCATTGACAAATCACGGCGAACCGTCTTTAGATTTCGGAGGCGGGGAAGAGGCAGGCCCTTGAGGCTCAGAATCTGGATGATAGTGTGAAAATCATCTTCGGTAAGCCTTGGTGTAGATCCTATGTCGATAGTGAACGTTTCAAGATTGACGCAGCGTCGAAGTGCACTGAGCAGGTGGATGCCATAGCCCCGCCTGTGTAATAGTTAGAGGAATTCTGAAGTCGAGAAACTCGGACCGGTGGCCTGAGTGGGAAATAAAAAGCGACTTGAGGTGTACTAGACCTCTGTCTGCGATTATAGCGGCTGGACAAAAACTCCGTGGACAGTCCAGGCGTCTATTCCATGGTTCTCCCAGCATTTAGTTTCGTCACAGCATACAACTGCACCGTTGGAGTTATCACGATGCCATCGATAGCAAGGTCCGAGGGTGCTTCGAGCGAATGAATATAAACTCCTGCTATTTATAGAGAATCGTAGGGCATTGCAGGCTACGAGATCGTGGAGACGCCTAGAGAATTTGACAACTGAGCGAACGTTAACCTCACCTAGTATTCCAATGGCCGAGTTCCTAAACTTCCTTATAGCGCTAACACTGGCGAGCCTCGACCTTAGCTTCGAAGATCTTTGTCAAGCTGAGAACACGAGTGTGCATACCCGCGAACACCTAGCAAGTTCCAACGATACTTTCAACGATCCCGCAATCTCAATACCAAGCTGCGTGAGGCCGCGGATTTATAAAGTGGATACCACTTACCCCAGCGGAGTGCCCAGGTCTATGATATTGCTGGTGGATTCCGATCCAGAAAACCCTTTCATAGAAATCAAATTTGAGTCTTATCTGTAAGCCTGTAATCAAGTTATTTAACGTGCAAGTGCAGGGGTCGTATCTCTAGGGTTAAATAGTCACGGGTATAATACAAGCTTTGAGTTGTCAGTTTCACTACGGACCGGCCTACGCATACGAGGGGAAAGCTCTACTCGGAGACAATTGCAAATAAATAAGCAGTACGAATAACACGGACGATCTCTCACCAACCTTTGTCCACGAATATCGTATAGTTGAAGGATAAATATGTTGCTCACTTTCTTATTTCAAGTCGAGTCTCGTTTGGCGAGAAGTACGTCTCAGGAAGCTCGGTCCAATGGCGAAGTCTATCTCGGAGTAGCCAAAAATTCGAGGGAATGACCCATCCTGCGGAGGCGCAGCATCGGAGTATGGCGCCTCTCCACAACAGACACGTCGAGGAGCAGCTGTACCAGGAACACTGGAGCATGCGCCGAGGGTTGGTTGTGTGTTTGGCAGAAAGGGTTAACGACGCACCTCTTGATGAGCCCAGATGAAAGCCTTTCGTATCTTCGCTGGCCTCAGTTTAGCGATGAATAGATTTACCCACCATTCAACATCGCATCGTAAGTGTGTATCCTCGGAGTAAAGTAAACCCCCTTGGAAAAACGGGTCTAGATCGACGAAATAGTCGATTAACTCGTCCTGCTCGGAAGGAGGGGCATTTCGGAAGCCTTTATCTAAACATTGTGGGTCAGAATCTCATCGATGAGCGACGATAGGAATCATACTTGTGCAAACATCGAGATACTTGGCGGCGTATACCTTGTGTCTATCCACAAAACTGATATGGAGTCGGCCAGACCGCTCGTTATCATCAAGAAACTCGAATAAAGATTTGTCGTAGAAAGCGTAAGCCGTCTTTTTGTCATCACCGGGCGGAATTTGTATAAGGGAGCGTAGATTTCCCAATAATTCGTCGCCTTCATTTGGAGCGGATTCCATAAACCGCTTCAGAAAGAAGGCGGGGAGGGACCTTTCCTGCCCGAGACAGTAACGACCATTATTCATTGAACGTATTAATGAGAGCCACGTAGCGGCTCCGGATGGGTTGGGACAAGATTGCAGGATGGTGGCATACAACGCATCCAATGGAGAGAATGGATGATGCACTGGGTTGGGAACACTTCCGATAATGGACTCGAGCGCTTTCTGAGGCGGTAGAAGCGATTCCTCGATGTATCGAATAGCTGTGGCGGCGTACAAAAATGGATCGGACCCACGACTGTGAGTCGTCAACGTCGTTACAACATGTCTGGGGGGCCAAGACGCGTCGATTTGGTGCGTACGGCGTATTTGAGCGAATTTGGCCTCGACGAAGAGAGTCAGATCTGCTTCGGTATTGTGCAAATTGCTGAGAGCAAGCGCAGTAGTGAAACGCTTTGCGGGACCTTCAAAGAATGCGCGTACGGCGGGCTCAGGACGGCTCGCAACTACGATTCTGAAGGGAAACGAAGGGTCTGCGACGGCCGTAAGAATGGCCCTGAGTATCTCCCTCTGGGCGTCACCCTTGTCACGGCGCTTTGTGATATCACCGCAATTTGTTTCCGACCCACACTCGTCAAGCCCATCGATTATGATGACTTTGGGCCAGGCGGAATGGTCACTTTGCACCTCCTGGTGTAGAGGAGTTAAAATGAGGGAGTTGAGCTGGGCCTCCGCCGTCCCATCGAAAACTGTGGGGAACCGCTCGATGGCAGAAAGGATGTGGTCCCTGAGGCAGGAGAGATTTGGGTGTTGGATGAGCTGATAAGCTAGCGTCGGAATGAGCGAGCTTTCGGTACTGGTTGTGGCGGACAACGAAGGGAAGAAGCTAGCAGCCAGCAAATTCCTTTGCCGACAATCCTGTGCGATCGAGGTCAGGATGGCGGTCTTGCCGGCACCTGCTGGTCCAACGACCCATACAATGGATATCGGCCGGATATCTTTGTGACCGTCGCTGATCCAGTTCACCAGCCCATCCTGAACGGCGCCTTTTGTTCGAGGATGAAAATGAAGGGCGGCGGGCGGTACCGGGGGGGCCGTAGATGCTTCGACGGCGACATGAGCTTCAAGAACTATTTGGAAGGTAAGCCAGAGCGCAGCAATACACATCTATCTCACCTTCCATGGGGGATGATGGAGGAGCTTTGCGCTCAACAGCAAACTCCTGGGGGACCATTAGTGAAGGTGTGGAATGACGAATGACATCGATCCTGTGCAATGGCGATGAGGTTGGGGCAGAGGGTTGTCTCGAGACAGAACTTAAAACGATCAAATGCTCACGGTCCAAGATGTAGCAAGGTTTGACGAATGACTGGTGAACGGAGTTCAAAAGCCTGCGCCGCGCGTTCGAGGCCGTCAGCACTGGGACGGGGAAAGGGTGCATACTCCTCCCATTAGAATCCTCGGGCCTAGTAAAAGCCAATTTCAATTCAGATGTATGTACCTACGTACACAAACATATGCTAGGCACAAGGAGAACCCGCCAGCATTGCCCATTTCGGCGCAATTCAGCAGAGACTGCCCGGCCTGTTCCTGGTGCCAGAAGTGTACTTCACTTAGGAATGACCAAGGGACAAGCTACACGACTTGTAAACTGATTCAAACTCTTTATAGAGACCTCCACTTTCGCTGGGCTGCCTGGATCAGTCCTTCCTAAAGAATGCATCAATCAGCCATTGTTGATAGCGCGCTACGACAAGACACATAGTGTACCAGTGGGTGGAGTGCCCAACAGGTCATGGATACACCTCACCCTCATCAGATCTACGTTGGTATATAACACAAACTAGTGGAAGAGACGTTTGAAAGACGAGGGCATGTGCTGAATGGTTCCTTGAGCCTCTTCGCAGATTGCAGCTTCTAGAAGCTAATTTTCCGTTTGACAAAAACCTATTCATACACAGAATGCATCTTTGTGGCATATTCCTACAGTATTACTGTCAAAATGGGAGTAGGGAGAGTACAACTAGGACGTTGCTGCTCCCCAGAGACGAGTGTTCCAGAGATGTCTGACGGCCGGCAGCGACTACTTCAAACCCAGCCCTCGTTCAGCAAAACTAGAAAACTCAAGATCCCGACCCGACATCGAGCTTCAAGCTCCGCTGTCAGAATTTAACAGCGATGAAGATTGTACGTAACACGTGTTCCAAATCTCTATATCCCTCCTTCCTCGCCCAACCCCCAACCCCCCATCCCTCCATCATCCCTTCCCTTCATTTTCGTTGCGATAATTGCTGGGTGCACGGGTTAGCTGTATGACAGGGGTGTCACGTTCATTCGATCAACACCGACTCATACACACCTGAGGTTGATGCCATTAGCAATTCAAAGGTTTGGAGACTGGTTTTTCTACTGCTGGCGGGGTCTCTGCCGCCTCCTTGGATCTCAGCGTTCTCTGGGTTATGTCTCCGAATCCGATTATCCCCCTAGCGGGACAGTTTTGGGGGGTGTCCGCTCTGGTACTGCCCGCAGGTACGGTCAGCCAACCACCCCTAGTGCGCGATACATGGACGACCAGCTGCAACAGCTGATAACCCCAGTCGTCTCCTCGCTTAAAGAGCATCAAGATAAGCACGGCATTGAATCCCTCGGTTTGGAAACGATGAAACGTATCTTTAACGACTACCCGGTCCTGCATATCAGCACAAGGCGCGATGAGGGTGCAGACAGAGCCATCGACTTGTCGTCTCGTCGGCGATATCGAGCGGTGGACGTCGAGGCTCAAGTGAGTATATGTTACCCTCGATGTGCTTTGGCATATGACTGACGTCATGTAGTTGCAGGAAATTATTCGTGATCGCGATGTTCTCAGCGACCTTTCCTTTGACTTGAAGACCGTCGCCGGGCTTCTCGTTGGCCCTCGAGGAGACTTCGATCACAGCACTGGTTCTGGAGCTTCTCCTGGCGGTGACCGTGTGAAGGCCCAGGAATTCACATTCCTGGATGTCAGTGTTTTGCTATACATTGACCTCGAGCGGCCCTACATTAAGGTGTGTACCACTCGACAATGGTGCCCCCCCTCCAATCTTTACCTCTTGCTGCAGGTGTCCCGCCTTTTTTTGGTCGTTTCCACTGAGTTCAAGCGCAAGGGCCAACCTCCGGCTGTCTGGACTGTGACTGGAAGTACGTCTATCTGACGCCGATAGTTTGCCGCTGTCTGACCCCGCTCTTCTCAGCCTACAAATCCTCTATATACGTTCCAGGATCAGATTTCCTTGAAACTCATTGCAGTAAAGCGCAGGCACTGGGTCAACAAGAGGTTCGACTCTTGATATGCCCATAAAAATCCATGGCAAGTTGATGACATTCTTTCATGAATGCTCCATTGTTCCTGACCGCTGGTTATATTGTGCAGACGATGAAGAAGATGAAGTTAACGCATTTCCCCGCATCCATTCTCACGACACACTCTCATACTACAAGGCCCTAATCATAAAGCACCTTCACTTGCATTGAACTATCAAAATCTTTCGCATACTCGACCGACGCATTGTTGTATCGTTATTCCTATCTTTTTGCATATCACAAGTGTATTTTACGGCAGCATTGATAATTCTGTTCAATATCTCAGCAGACGTGCTGCATGTTGCAGGGCAACACTTCTCTCTTCCGAAAAGGTGATGACAGCATATTCTTCATTTCACTCATCAGGCGCACTCCGAAATGACACATAAACTTAGCAGCAATCAGCCTTGCCGATGATGACGATTCACGATCTCCCTTGAGCTCGAAGAGTTGCGCGGCAGAGCTACAGTATCAAAATGAGCGTCATAGCGGTGTTCGGATATGTTCCGGCGGTATCCCCCACCTACCTTGAAACATCAAATTACAGTTGGAAATCGAAGAAAAGTGACATCCGAGATGAGACATTTGCCTGGAGATTGGTTGGACTTGCTTGTCTCCCCCAAATTTCTCCAAGCCGCTGTGGGGATGCCCTCAAGCGTGCGAGCGTATGGGGCATCGCCCGGATTGGGAAGTTCCGCCTCCCAATATGGACGCCAGGCACGAGGCGCGTAGGCGAGGCAGAACGTTTCCCCTCTCCGCGCCTTCCCTATCGATCGCGTCGTCCGTCTGAGTCATTCCGACCCATGACGACGCTCCGGTGAGTAGATACCCGTTCCATTTTATCAGTTGATTATGACCGTCGGGGCCGGCTCACATTACAGTCGTTTGCATATCTTTTGTCAGTTGCGTTTTTCTCGAGCAGAATGATCTGACATCTGTAATGATTGTTAATGTCACGCTTGCCCCGAATCAATGGGTGTCGGTGTTCTTACCTCGAACATATGTTGTATTCACTGTGCTAAGCAATCCCTGCAGCAACGTCATATGTTGAACCGCAATCGACCAATTTAGTGGTGTGACAGGCTTGACAGCGGTCACAACTCCTCTCGCAGAAAAAACACAACTGACAAATGATATGCAAACGACTGTAGATGGGACGGGCCAGGTCGACGGTCCTGAGTTTCCCTTTCTTCCCTTCTCTCACATTCTCTGAGTCTTGCGTTCCCTATCTCGTACCTCATTCTCTCGATCTCCTCCCTTTTTCTCTACCGTTTTACTTACTCATTTCGATATCCCAAATACATTTTCGTTTCCACTATCCCGTTCTTTTAGCGAGCATCGAGGTCGTCGCTGAGTCCAGAGATCCGAGCCCCCTTTCTTACCTGAGAGTCACCTTCACTCTTCATCTGGAGCCCACCGCGAGGGGGTTCTAATCCTTTTGGCTCAGTCACGCAACCGCTCGCTCCTCTCCGAGGTTTACCTCGTTACCCACTCTCCCTTAAACTCTTCTGATTTCGACTCTACGACCCCTTTCGTTCCCGTTCCTCGACCGCCGTCGTCCAACTCGTCCATCCAATCGCCCAAGGTGTCTGAAGCAGGCGAGGAAATATTTTCCACACCTCTCCCTAGGACACCAGAGCACTCGCCGGGCATTGCGGCACCGATCACGCCTCGTGTTCGACGCATTCGGACAGCCTCGTTCCACGGCGAAACTCCACACCTACCATTCTCGACGCCTGTCAACCGCCCATTCATTCCCCGCACACCATTTCGCGCTACCGCCCCAGACCCTTCTCTTCTTGACTCGCTCAACCTCGCTCCCGTTATCTCGTGGTCGCCAAATCGATATCGCAAGCCAAAGTCGGACACATCGAACGAAATCGGAGACGACAACGAGAACGAAAAATCGAAGAAGATGCCTGGAGAAGAGGAGACTCGCGGGACGCGCTCGCCGTCACCCGCCTTGTACAAACCCCTGCCAGGACGGTTCGAACGTCGAGCTCCACGATGGGACTTGGCACCTAGCGCTCTCGAGGAGTTTCTCGACGAGTACGAGGAGTTATGCCACGATTGCGGTCTCCCCAGCGATCTCTGGGTCGAGTCTGTCGTTCGGTACGCACCTGACACCGATACTCGTCTCATGTGGAAGGCCCTCGCTCGTGGCGCGACCGAATGGAAGGAGTATCGCAAGAAGATCATCCAGAACACACCCGGCGCTGGAGAAGACCATCGTCACGCACCTGCCGACCTCGACGACCTCATCTCGAGCTATCGCTCGAAGAAGATTCGCACCAGGGCTCAGTTCAACGAGTACTGGAAGAAGTTTTTCGTTATTTCGGACTACCTAGTGACCAAGAAGCGCCTGTCTGTGGAGGAGCAATCGAAGAAGCTGTTGGAAGGTCTCCCGGACGCCTTGGCTCGACGAGTTAGGTCCCAACTTCGCATCCAGTACCCTACCCACCACCCTAGCGACCCATACGACGTCGACCAGATTTTCCAAGCCGTGAACTTCGTTCTCACCGCTCTCGATGCCGATATGGACGACGACTTCGACGATATGGCGTACCGACGAGCTCGTACATCGAACGACGCCAACACTTCGGCCCCTAATTCATCTGCTGTCACCAATCGCCAGGTTTACGATGCGACCGAGCTCACCAAGCCTACCAACCAGCTGGACGGCCTCGTCAAGACGTTCTCTAACATGATGGAAACGTTCACCAACGTTATGGCCAACAACTCACCTGGAGGAAGTCGTAGGCCCGTACCTCGTGGACCACCTCGTTCTGGAGGACCTAGGGCGTACCAGGGCTGTCACTTCTGCTCTGGAGACGGCCACTTCACTCGCGAATGCCCCAAGTTCAACGACTACGTCTCTCGAGGGCTCTGTCAACGCGACCAGTTTGGTAGGGTCTGTTTTTTGGATGGGACGATGATTTCGGTGCAGAACTCGGTTGGTAAGGATTACGCCGAGCGTGTCGACAACTGGAATCGCGCTAGGCAACCTCAAGGCCCTACCGTCGTCTCTTCCAACCTCCTCGACATCGTTTATGACGTACCTTCATCTCCTACGGTCCCGACGGCTTGCGCCTTCATCGAAGAGGTTACAATCGACGATCCGACTCCCACTCAGCCTGCGGACGACATCGACATCGACGACTTACCCATGTACGAGGCCATGGTTCAGGAAGGTCAACGGAAGATCGCTGCGGCTCGCCACAAGATGCAGCTTCGCTCGAACGCTCAACAAAAGGCTACGACAAACGACGACAAAGCGAAGGCATCGGCGGCAGCTCCCAGCAACACTCCCAAGACTACGACGGTTACCAACGGCTCCAGCGACACCAGTACATCGTCTACACTCCCCCAGAAGTTGCCCGTCTCAGCCCCGGCTCCAGCACCTCAAGTCTTCGCACCCGTTCTCACTCCCGACTCCTTTCCTCAGTCTCAAAACCTGAACCCATCGCAGTACCACTACGTCACGCCCATCGCCGACCCTAAAGTCATCGACACCGTCGCGGAACGCTCACTCGACTCTTCGGTTACCCTCACCACTCGAGAACTACTCGCCGTCGCTCCCGATGTTCGCAAGGTCGTCAAAGACAAGGTCACTACTCGCCGTGTTGCAGCTACTGGGATTCTCGATGCCGCCTCTGTCAACCAGGTCTCAACTCTGCCAACCGCCGGTGCTCCCCATCTCGCTTCGTTTCCTCTCAACACCAATGGGAAAGCCATGACTCGTGAGGCTGAGACTCTGCGCACTATCGAAACACTGTTAGATGGTCGTGTCAAGGTCAACGCTATTCTCGACGACGGCTCACAGATCATCGGTATTCGACGCGACATCTGGGAGAAGCTCGCATTACCCCTTTGCTCGGATTGCGTCATGACTATGGAATCAGCCAACCGCTCTCGGAACGACTCGCTCGGACTCCTCTCAAATCTCCCCCTTCGCATCGGTCACTTGGACTTCTACGTTCAGGCTCAGGTTATGGATAGCACCTCTTACGAGGTCTTACTCGGTCGCCCCTTCCACGTTTTCGCTCAAGCCGTCCTTCGTCACTTTTCGACTGGCGACGCTCACGTCACCCTCACCGAACCCAACTCTGGTCAGGTTATCACCGTCCCGACCAGACCTCGACTTCGTGAAGTTGGAGTTGGGATCGTTGGTGTGGATTTTTAGAGCTCGTCAATGATTCGGATAGTGGTCGAGGAGACAGGCCCCCGGCTACTACAGCCAGTATACCCCCACAAGAAGTTTTATCTCTCGTTTCGGACTCCCCTCCCTCTCTTTCTTTGTTAAACTCTCTACAAAATGATATCTCTTTCTCCTCTTATATTCGGACACACGCAGTATCGGTTACAGAGATCGCTCTGGAGCCAACCTCGGATGGATCGGTTCCAGTCGCGGAATTCGAGTCCTACAAGTACAAGAAAGTCGCCAATCGCACGAAACCAGTCACCACCACGTTACCCTCGCAATTTCGAATCGTACGAAAGAGGCCAGAGGGTGTCGACCCTCTCGACGGAATGCCTACGTTACCTACTCACCCAGGACAATTCACGCCTGGTACACGCTACACGCTCGAGCGGATGACCGCTATGAACATCAACCCACACGGCTTCTTATGGACGGAGGAGGAGAAGTTGGTGCACGAGCTCATTCGCGCCTTTGAGCATGTCTTTGCTTGGGACGAGTCAGAGAAGGGGATGTTTTTGGAGGACTACTTCGATCCAGTTCTCATCGCAGTCACGGAGCACATACCCTGGATTCTACCCAGTATCCCCATTCCTCAAGGCCTTCGGGATCGCATTATCGCAATTATCAAGGACAAGATTGCCTCTGGGGTTATCGAGCCCTCGAACGCCGCATACCGATCTCGATGGTTCTGGGTCCTGAAGAAGGATGGGAAGTCACTCCGAATCGTGCACGATCTCCAGCCTCTCAACGCCGTCAGCATCAAGGATTCAGCAGTACCTCCAGTCGTCGAGCCTTACGCCGAATCCTTTGCAGGACGCGCCTGCTACAGCGTCTTCGATCTCTTCGTTGGTTTTGACCAGCGAGTCCTCCACCCCGATTCTCGTGACCTCACCACTTTCCAGACGCCATTAGGAACGTTCCGACTCACTCGTATTCCGATGGGGTACACCAATTCTCAACAGATACAGCACGGCGACATCACATTCCTGCTCCAGGACGAGATCCCCCACATTACCCAACCTTTCGTCGACGATGTGCCCATTCGTGGTCCAAAGACACGATACGAGCTACCTGATGGAGGCTACGAGACAATCTCGGACAACCCTGGGATTCGTCGATTCATTTGGGAGCACCTCACCGACTGCGCTAGGATTCTTCAGCGGATTGGTCATGCTGGAGGAACGTTCTCTGGTCCGAAGGCTCAGATCGCTGTCCCAGAAGCAGTCATCGTCGGTCACCTGTGTTGTTATGAAGGTCGTAAACCCCTCCCCGATCGAGTTCAGAAGGTTCTTGACTGGCCTATCCCCAAGGATGTCACTGGGATTCGCGGTTTCATGGGTGTAGTTGGCACTCTTCGGATGTTCATCAAGGATCTCGCCATACACGCCGAACCCCTCATTCGTCTTGTCCGCCGCAAAATTCCCTTCGAGTTTGGTGTTGAGCAGCTCATGGCGATGGAGAAGCTCAAATATCTCGTCAAAACGTGCACCGCCATTCGCCCTATTGATTACGAATCCCAGAACGAAGTTATTCTCGCTGTCGACTCATCGGTCCTCGCTGTTGGTTACATCCTGTCCCAGATGGGTGACGATGGTCTTCGCTATCCCTCTCGCTATGGGTCGATCACTTGGAATGAAACGGAGCGCCGATACTCGCAGGCCAAGATCGAACTCTTTGGTCTTCTTCGAGCCCTGAAGGACGTCCGAATTTATATTATCGGCGTCTCGAATCTGGTCGTTGAGGTGGACGCTCGGTACATCAAGGGGATGATTAACAACCCAGATATCCAGCCGAATGCAACTATTAATCGGTGGATAGCTGGGATTCTCCTCTTTCACTTCAAGCTTCGACACGTCCCGGCACGTCTTCACACTGCAGCTGACGGTCTCTCTCGTCGAGAACCATCTCCCCTCGATCCCATCGCTGACGACGACTATGACGAATGGATCGATCGAGCGAACGCGTTTGCCGTCGAAATCCTAAACCAGAATCGTCTTAGCGTCTCGAGGCGTCTCACCATTCGTTCCACTTCCCCTACCACTCCTCCTATATCGCCTTATACCCTCGTTCTTTCGGTTTCGGACGCCACCACCTCTATCCCTCGCTCAGACAAGGCCTCTAAGCTCGACAGTCGCATTCAGGACGTTCAGCACTACCTGGAGACCTTGGAACGACCGGACAATATGTCTGACAAGGATTTCCAAGGTTTCATTCGCTACACGTTCCAGTTCTTTTTCCTGGGTGGCAAGCTGTGGGGGAAGTCGCCAACGGGTGCTCATCAACTGTATATCCCTCCCCCGAAGCGGCTCTCGCTAATCCAGCAGGCGCACGACGATCTCGGGCACAAGGGGATCTTTACAGTTCGCTCTCGACTACTCGCCCGCTTCTGGTGGCCTCAGTTGCTCGACGATGTCAAGTGGTTCGTTTCAACGTGCCACGAGTGTCAAGTTCGAAGCTCGCAGCGTCTACACATCCCTCCCACAGTCCCAGCGCCGTTCAATCTCTTCCGGAAGGTCTACATCGACACCATGCTTATGCCCAGATCATATGGCTATCGCTACATCGTTCACGCTCGCTGTTCGCTCTCCTCGTATCCGGAATGGCGCATGCTTCGTTCGGAATCAGCTCCCGCCATTGCAGCATTCATCTTCGAGGAGATCTTGTGTAGATGGGGCGCAGTTGAGGAGATCGTGACGGACAATGGAACACCTTATGTCGCGGAGGCAGTGGAGTTGCTGGTCAAGCGGTACGGCATCCACAGGATTCGCATTTCGCCTTACAACTCGCAAGCGAATGGCGTCGTTGAACGAAGGCATCTGGACGTGCGTGAAGCGTTGGTTAAGGCTGCAGGAGGCGACGAGTCGAAGTGGCCACTGGTTGCGCCATCTGTCTTCTGGGCAGAGCGAGTAACGGTCCGGAAAGCAACAGGATACTCCCCTTACTACCTCGCACATGGAATCGAGCCCCTACTTCCTTTCAACCTCGCCGAGGGCACGTTCATGGCCCCTCCTCCCCAGTCCGTCGTTTCCACTGAGGATCTTATTGCCTATCGTGCTCGAATGCTCCAGAAGCGTCCGGAAGACTTAGAACGTGCTCGAATGACGCTCCACAAGGCTCGCATAGCCTACGCTCGTGAATTTGAGGATCGGTTCAAGTCTACGATTCAGAACTTCGACTTCCAGCCCGGTACGCTCGTTCTTGTTCGAAATTCGCGCCTAGACTCGTCAATCGGATACAAGACGAAGCCTAGGTACCTCGGACCAATGGCAGTGTTGCGTCGGACCTCTGGAGGATCGTATGTGCTGGCCGAGCTCGATGGTTCGGTCTCCAAGCTTCGCTTTGCCGCGTACCGTCTCGTACCCTATCTCGCTCGCAATATTCGACGGGTTCCAGTCACCGACCTCACGGACCTCTCAGGCGAGCAGCTCAATTCGATCACGCATGATAGGGAGGATCCAGCTTCACCGCTGGACCTCTGAACACCTCTATTCATTCACTGTCTACGCTGTCACACGCCCTCGGACACTCGGACTCGCCTACCCCTTCCACCTCGAAGCCTATCACGGATAACTCCCCTCCTAGCTCCACCAGTTGCGCCTCCAGCCCTCCCTTCGTCACGATTCATCCTAGCCTCCAAGTCTGGGCTCGCTTCCAATCCAAACCCTTCGTCAACGGCCTGGCCGATGCGGGGAAGGATGATGCCCATGTTATCGACGCAGGCACGGCGCTCGCCAAGGGTGGCAGCGATAGCGGCGTCGAGGTCGTTCTCCCCTCCATAGACCTCCCTGCAGATGTCCTCAATCACGCCAGGTTCGACTAGGGCAAAGATTACGGAGCGTAGATCGGTGGCTCGCTCGAGACCGATCGTGTTGCTGAGTGTGTCGACGAGCCTGCGTGTCCACCAGAGCAAGCACTGTACATCGACGGGGATAGCAAGGGGCTGGCCATACGACTCGCAGAACACCTGGGTACGGTAGAGGTCGACCTGATAGGCAGGGGATGGATATTCGGGTCCATGGGTAGATGGTGACAACTCACCACAACTTGCATCGTCCTCAAGAACCGGTCCTGTCTTCCATTCACCATCTCCAGGTTCTGCACAACTAGTCGGCGTCGGAGTTCGTGTATAAAGGCTTCTCCAGTATGGTGGAAGGTGACGGCTCCAAAGGGGAGCAATCGGAGGTTCAACCCGAGGGGTACAGTGGGAGCGGGATGGTTCTCATCGGTCGGTGTGATGGTGTCGGTCGTGGACATGGTGCAGTATGCGTGAGGCGGAGGCACCATGGTTGGCAGCGGCTTAAATGTGTTTCCGGCTCTGCGGCTCGGTCGCCCTGCTGCTCGGGGTGCCTTTCCGACGGGCGCATGGTATGTGTGGCCCATCACCTCTCGCGCACGTCCTACGATTTACTTCGTTCCTTTTTAATCCTTTTTTTTTAATTGTTTTTTATCGTTTCATTTCGCTCGTTACGTACCTCGGAGCTCGTTCGGTGTCGCACTGACTCGGAGTCAGCACGAAAAGTCCCCAGGGGATGTGGGGATGCCCTCAGGCGTGCGAGCGTATGGGGCATCGCCCGGATTGGGAAGTTCCGCCTCCCGATATGGACGCAAGGCACGAGGCGCATGCGGGAGGCAGAACGATTCCCCTCTCCGCGTCTCCCCTATCGATTGCGTCTTCCGCTCGAGTCATTCCGACCCATGACGACGCTCCGGTGAGTAGATACCCGACTTATTTATCATTTGATTATGACCGGTCGTGCCCGCTCACATTAGGTGGGACGGGTTAGGTCGATCAGGCTAGTTTCCCTTTCTTCCCTTCTCACACATTCTCTGAGTCTTGCGTTCCCTATCTCGTACCTCATTCTCTCGATCTCCTCCCTTTTTCTCTACCGTTTTATTTACTCATTTCGATATCCCAAATACATTTTCGTTTCCACTTTCCCGTTCTTTTAGCGAGCATCGAGGTCGTCGCTGAGTCCAGAGATCCGAGCCCCCTTTCTTACCTGAGAGTCACCTTCTCTCTTCAACATCAAAGCAACATCCTGGTGTCAGCCAACTCGGGCTTGGAGCCCACAAAACCCTGAAATAGTGCTCGTCCAAAGGAATTCACGAACGTAGCGAACTTACGTACCTGTATATCTGCATTCCACGGAGCCTGAAAAGAGTGTATTTCGTACTTCAATTTGTTAGCATAACGTTACACTCAACGCAATGATCGATATGCCGCCGAAGTGCCAACATATTCGTCCTCTTAATTGCTCATCTACACCCAAGTTATAGTCCAAAAACCACCACCTGGCTCGGCGCCAAGCCAACGATAAAACCACCTTCTGAGCATCATCAGCGCCCTCCCACTGCGCTGTGGTTCATATGGCAAATTTCATCAGAGTCGCAACTTTGGCAGTCTGCTTCCTAATCGACGCAGTATTACTGCTTGGTCATGGGGAAGTCGGTCCAGCGCCGATGCTGGCACCAGAGCTTGATCTAACTCGAAGGATAAAGGCAAAGCAGGGGTTATTAGCTTGACAGTGAAAGTTTGCATACGGTTATGTGAACGTTCTCGCCAACACACGGAACTGCGAACCAAGATAGCTTTCAAGTTGCATCCGGAACCAGCGTCACAATATTCACTTTATGTTCTCGTATATCAGTCGGGATAGGGACGACTCGAGAAGAAATAAGAGCTGTGAGGTCGAGAACCGAATCAACGATGACGCTAAGATGTTTGCCATCAAGGCTCCCGACACATAGACGGCCGGCTTTCAATCAAAATCTTCGAGCGCTTCGAAGTTCAGACTCTATTCGGATCCATAAGTCCGTCGTGAAATCCTAATAATTGAAGAGCGCGAAAGACTTGCGTTCATGCTAATTACTAGTCTAACTCCCATCAGAAGCCGGTATTGTAGTGATAAACGTGCTGAGACTGAGTTCACGGGTTGCGGAATCTCCGTAACCAATCATACGCGTCCGAAGCATTATCCTGCTGGTGAGCGTAGAGTGAACCGTCTGGTGAAAACTGGAAGTGATGTAAACTATCAGAGCCACGGTCATGGAATTTTGGTTCTGAATCAAGGATGGCCTACCCCATTAGAAGAAATTGGTATTCTACCTGGAGAAATACAGCAGGAACGTCTCGAGTTAGTGAGAAACTGATAGTTCAGTGTCGTTGTGACGTACCGGCCCTGAGAGGATGGCAATCCATCCTGCGTTGATGACTGATAAGTGATCCCAATCAGCTGGAGTAGGGCATTGTGAATGTCAGATTTGCGGGAGACGACTACTCACCTCCCATTATGAAAAAGTGGATAGTCCCGTCAAAGTAAAATATATCCAGGAGAGGACTGTTTAAGTGTCTATAGTTGCGGCGGCCATACCACAGAGTGAGGGCGCATGCAACTACCACATGAAAAGATTCAGGACCCAGCATCAGCAGAACTTCACATATCAACCAAATCAGGAGATGTGCTCACCGACAAGATTAATTAACATCATTATAAGTGTGACCATAATTTTTCTAGTATCTCTACCAGGCATACAAGGTATGTCACTTGGATACGGTGATAGCACGACTAGAGCTCGCATTGCGTCAGCTCATGCCGCACACGGAAGGTCGGAAAGGAATGAAGTTTGGGGACTACACTGACATTTGGTATATCTGAGGTCGTAAGCGAGAACGGAAAAGAATGTGCCATAAACAATCTGGAAGCGAAGCAACCCGTCAGCGATGGCACCATATTTTCGGGTAAGAGTCAATGCCGTACGGCATAGTGCACAGGAAGATAGATAGACATGGTCTTGCTTCTTTTAGCCAACGCGTGTATCCGCAGGAACATAATAGCGTCCGCGGATGCGGTGCTCATTGCTATGAAAACTTTAGGAAAATCACGAGTCAGCTTTGGCCGTGGGGGAGAAGGCTCATAAATGCCATGCACATAGACTCAGCCCATATACCAGCTTGCAAGTCTAGATTCCAGTGTAAGTAGACGATGCTCCACGACGAAAGCATGACCTGGGATTGTGAATGACAATATTGATCCCGTTCGTACCTTCGGAGTCAGGTTGGAACCGAACAGATCTGCGGAGACACCATTTCTTAATCAGTTCCCAATGACTCAGAATAGGTATGACTCAGGAGGAGTCACTTACAGACAAAGAATAGTGGAATACTCAGGAATCCGAAGTACCGTGTCGCCATGAATAGTGTGGTCACTGGGCTAAATTTCTGGCCCCACATATACTTGACCTAGTTCGAAACGATTTACTGTTAAACACGCCGATGGTAAGCTCACTGATTGCGGACGACGAGCCTCTGATTCCAACGTTTGGAAGGATTCGGCGATAAGATAAACGAGAGATGCCACTGGAGGTAGCCGGTGGTTACTGACTTGAGGAATCTGACCATCATCACGCTCACCATTGGCATACTGCAAAATAAACACGGCTGTGTGAGTGATTTAGAACAGACGACATATGCACACTTCAGCTCACTGACTTTAGTGGTCTGAGACCGGTGAAGAGATCTTGTGATGTCAACGGTAGAGGTGGCAACCGCCGAGTGCATACAAATCCCAGATCGCAAAGTCAAAAGGGAAGAGCAGAGGGGTTTCGATGGTCCAATCCGCTCATAAGGTTTTATAGCTGCCCATCCCCGACTCGGACTGAAGAGGCGATAGTAGTAAAACTCTACCAGTCGATCTACGATGCAAANCTTCCAGGAGCAGTGTGTAAGCAAATGTCAGCAAACACATGGAAGTAGATTGCGCGTCTAGCTTCGTTAGTTGCTTGCTTGAAGGCATGATAGACGCCCGACAGAGTCAAGTCCGATGATCGATCGATGTGTTTTCCCCGCTTCTGTCCGTGGAAATGGACGATTGTGCAAGAATCCTTCTCCATCTTACTTTTTATAGCTGCCCATCTCCAACCGATGAGGCGATGTAGGACGACTCTAGTCAATCCATGAAGCAAAACTTCCAGGATCTGTGTGTAAGCAAACGTCAGCACAGACACAAAAATTGATTGCACGTTCACGCCTTGTTATGTGCTTGCTTAAAGGCATGATTGGACGCTGACGCTAGACAGGCTCCAAGATGACACGGTTTCCTCACACTGTCCGTCAATCGATCGACACGTTGAGGTGCTTCTCTCGCTTCTGTGGAGATGGGCAACTTTGCAAAAATCCTTCTCCCTCCTGATTGCCTCGCGAGNCCGAGGACTCTCGGCATGCCTGTGATTCAATGGCTGGTGGTGCTGGTTGCATAGTATGGAATATGTAGATATGAGATGAAGTCATGGCATTACTGCCACTACAAGTGATCTTGACAGTCGGACTTCAAGCCAAGGTGCAGGGAGGTTGGAAGGCGTCAAACACGGCTTAAATCACAGGATGTATCAACTATACTTCAGTAGGCTGACCCCGACTAAATAATCTCTCGTCCAGTGCAGGAGAGCAATGACCCACCGAGGTCTTGTGCTAGCTGATATTTCATTGATTTGCAGATTACAAGGAGCATAAGAAAGTTGAAAGCTGCATGACAAGCAGAGCATATTCTCATCGGAAGGGGGCAGCAAGCTGACTGCTTGAGAGTACTTTGATTTAGTACGATCCCGGCTGTTGGGACTCGAGGACTCCCTGAGTTTAAGCGGAGGTCGAGCATTCTCGCTCGGGGGCCAAGCCGTCAATCAACAGCGATCGCCGATAGTCCGGATCCAACTTTGCGCCTGCTTCTAAATCTCATGAACCAAGTATTTTCACCGGTAGGGATCTTCATAGCAGAATGACAAAGCAATGTGCCGAAGGTCAGTTCAATGACAGCCGCTCGGGAATTCGGAGCCACTGACCGAACTTCCGGTCACTGTGCAATGCGAAGGCAAGGCTTTGGACAAGGACCAAGTCGGCACTTGATTAGCACCGCTGTCCGCACGTTTCGGGAGGGGAGAAATAGTGGGTTGACATGGATGCTCAAGAATAGAAGTGCGCTTTCCATTTTTAGCTCCAAAGAGGCAAGCCTTCCATGACAGATTACACACTCCTGATCTCGTGCGCATCAAAGCAAACATCCTGGTGTCGGCCAACTCGGGCTTGGAGCCCACAAAACCCTGAAAGGGTGCTCGTCCGAAGCGATTCATGAAGGTAGCGAACTTACGTACCTGTATATCTGCATTCCACGGAACCCGACAAGAGTGGATTTCATTTGTTAACATAACGTTACACTCAACGCAACGATCGATATGCCGCTGAAGTGCCAACATACTCGTCCTCTTGATTGCACGTCTACACTCAAGTTAAAGTCCAAAAACCACCACCTGGCTCGGCGCCGACACCTCCCACGCCAACGACAAATCCACCTTCTGCTGGGATGCTAGCCGACTGAAAATCCAAGCAATCTGTCCGTCCCTGCCTAAATGCCACCCAGAACCATTAACATCATCAGCGCCCTCCCACTGCGCAGTGATTCCCGAGCCAACTTTAACAGGAGTCGCAATTTTTGCAGTTTGCTTCCTGATCGACGCAGAGTCGCTGTTCGGCCCTGGGGAAGTCGGTCCGACGCCGGTGCTGGCACCAGGGCTACCGCTTTGCTTGATCTGACTCGGAGAAGGTAAAGTCAAAGAAGGAGTCATCAGTTTGACACTGATCTGCGAGTCCTGCGAGACCGGTATGTGGTCGAGGATCTTGAGATTCTTGACAGAGATAGTTTTGGTATTATGGATGGTAATTCGTTGGTTGAAGGACGTCGACGAAGTTTTGCTGATCAGGCCTGACTCTGACGCCTGCTTGATGCGGGGGTGGTACGTGATTCGGATGGATGGGTCGAGGCTTTGAGACGTAGATATAGTCAGCTTAGTTCGATGGTATGGTACAAGATGACATACCCAAGAGGACAGGTGAAGCTCTCTTGTGGACTCACAAGCGGGATGTTGGATTTTGCAACGAAACTGCCATCCACATAAACGTTCGTAGAACCACGGAGTAGCGTGTACTCAGACGAGTTTTTGACGTTGGCCTATAAAACGAAAGTGAATCACGAACACCTTCTACGAGCAAAAAATTCACATACGGTTATATGAACTTTCTCGCTAACGCACGGAATCGCGAACCAAGACAGGTTCGCTTCCGGAACCAGCGTCACAATGGTCACATTATGCTCCCTTCCRTCGGTCGGGATAGTGRTGACTCCGGGAACCTTGAACAACGCGTTTACACCCTGTTGAGATGTGACATCGGCCGCAACCTCGTAGAAAGGAGACGGAGATCGGGGACTGTAGCAGGGACTACTTGGGGAACGATGCCCCCTGACGGGGCTGCGATTTCTAGATCTGGATCTGGAATACCTCCTCCTCCTGGGGTAATAGGCATCAGGACTGTCAGTGCGTCGCCTGTTCCTATCCGTGCTAGAGACGGTCCAAGGAGTCAATTTGGGAAGCTCCAGCCCACTTGTTGGAGTAGCAGTGGCCAAGGTAATTGGGGCGTCTTTCCAATCCTATTCAAAATGCAAGTGAGCGATATAACGCGCGATGAGCACAAAAGAAATACAGACCTCCCCCGTGTCCTGTCGGATTGCAGCCTTGTAAACTAACTCCACCGGCGACTCCTTTGTTTCTGTATCGATGCGAATGTCGTAGAATGGAGTCCAGCTCGCGTCGGGCACGGCTACAGGGAAGGTGATCAACGATGATGTTGAAGGACATGTTGGGATCTAATACCATAAATCAGGAGAATCTCCACGTCACCGCCGGATGAGGTGAACACGCTGATTGTGGCCGTCATACGACACTGTCGCCTGCTCGTCCGTTCTTCTTCCAGAGACGAACGTTCCTTGGTGATCTCTTCATTGAGTTGGCCGAGCTCCTCCTGAACACTAGCCTTCTTCTCGTCATATTTCCCATATGCATCGTGGTAGCTATCGAGTGTGGGCATCAAAATGTCAGCAGAGACGACTTCTAGGCGCAGGGATTTGAGGTAGGTTTCGAGACCAGATAACGTGGACTCGAAGCGTTTCAGTTCTCGAGAGAGGGCTTCCTGCTTCTTGGTGAGTGCTTCCAAGGTCGGGGAAGTTCGAGTAGACCACGGGCGAGGTCCCGAGTCGCGGGAGGTGGTGACGTTCTGGATAGTCGCATTTCCACGTCCATCGACTCTGGGTTCACAGTTGAGAGCAATGAGATATCCACCAGGCAGTGTAACGTACCTGATTGAGCGCTCGTCCAAGCCGTTTGGAAGGCCGGTAATGGTAACAGCTGTCTGCCCAGAGGCGAGATTCAATCTATAGATCCTGGAGACCTCTGCACGTCGTCCATACAGATTGACGCTGATAATCTTGCTATCAGTTTGGGAGTCAATCTTTATCTGGGCACTAGGATAAGATGGGGGTTGTTCGGAGGAGCCAGCAGGCATGTTTGGGAAACAAAGAGTGAATCACCCTTGCCTTCGACCTGACCTAGATAATAAAGTAGTTCATGGACTCGGGAACCCGCAGCATGTCTGGAATCCTCCCGAATGGCAGCATTTCCAGAATTCAAGAACACAGAGGCTGCCTCATGTGATGCATGTGATGGTTCGAAACTACTCGGGAACCTGCCTGCAGGATGGAAGAAAATTGCAAAACTGTTGAGCGAACAAAAAGATGCGAAACATACGTTCTCTACCATCAGAGTTTCTACCGTTCTTTCGCGGAAGGACGAAAGCATGACCCCGACTGCTCAGATGGAAGCCGAGAGAGCGAGCGGAGCGGCGACACGTTGGCGGACACTGATGGATCATCAGTGGCTGTACAATTGATAATGGCTGTGACGTGTCGGAAGTGAAATGACCTTGCTGCAACGTTGAGACGAGCCAGCACATCTTCACTTCATCGCGCCCACCTCATATTCTGCTGTAAGTCCTATTAATCTCAATTGCACAGTCGAATACTCATGAAGACTAGCATTGGGCCTGTATACTCTTGTATCATTGCACAGATACCCTAGACTGCATCTCTCGTTATGGAACAGCAACTCAAAGCCCCGCCAGACGTAAAGAAAGTCGCCGACTTCCTTCGTGGAGGAGGCGCAGGCCTCAAAATCAGAGTTGGCGCCCTCAATGGAAAGCGGGTAGACTACTTCAAAGGTATGCTACGTTATATCCTAAATATCTCAACTATTCTGACCACAACCCGACCATGCAGGCAAATCTGCTATTAAAGCCTTGCTCTCCCCGGCCTATGCCAAGCTCAAGGGCGTACCCAAGATTACAACAGAGGAAGAAGCCACCACAATTCTCCAAGCTGTAAACGCCTTCGCCTTCTACCTCCGTGTCCAACGTGGTGGACCAACCGGCTCCTCCTCATCCTCACCCAAAGCTCTCCAAATCATCCCAGAACAACTCTTCGCACCCAAAGAATACTACGCCTGGTTCTATGAGGGCTCTCAATGGACCACATACGCTGGTGGTGTTCTTATGATTGTCATCCTCCTCGCCGGTGTCATGTTCCCGCTCTGGCCTCCCATCATGCGGTTGGGTGTATGGTATTTGAGTATTGGGATGCTAGGCTTGATTGGGTTGTTCTTCGCTATCGCAATTGTGCGGTTAATCTTTTATATCATCACCGTCGTCGTCGCTAGCCCCGGTATCTGGATATTCCCTCAACTGTTCGCTGATGTCGGCTTTGTGAGTACTCCGTTCCTCCTCCATGTTGCATGGTCCCTAAAACTTCTTCGTGGTCCTAGGTCGATTCATTCATTCCTCTATGGGAGTGGGACCTCCCCAAGAAGAAGTCGAAGAAGAAGAAGTCGGATAAAAAGGAGAAGTCCTCTTCCAAGGGCAAATCCAGGGCCGAACCCACGTCAACACAGAACGGCGGTGCCTTCATCGAAGAAGTTGAAGACGATGACGAACCCGCTGTATCAAAACCGCGTGGTGGCGCTCTCATCGAGGAGGTAGAGGACGATGAGTAGGCACTTTCGTTCCGGAAACCTTGCCGCGTCGATTTATATTTCAATCAAAAGTATTTCGTCCTAGAATACTTTTGGTTTTTTGACTATCTTAAATTATTTGTTCACTCCCATACGCAAGGTTCGAAGGCTTTAAGTGCACACCAAACAAGTCAATGTCGTTTAATTTTCGGAGACATGAACAGTTCATCGAGTGCGGGAGGGTGAACTATCTCGCAAATGACAGGTGTCGTGGTCAAGGCCGGCGTCAAACCCTCGCGGCGACCGATACGTTTCTCCCTTCTACCAACTAACCGCTGACTTCGCTACCTTTAGATCTGACTCTGCTTTCCGTCGATATCACTTCTACATCGTCTTGGCAAAAGGGGCGGTCGACATGATATGTATCGAGGGGAAAAGCAATGATAATCTCATTTATCATGACATTCATAAATTTCCGTTCTCATCCAGGATAATCACATGTTTCTCCAGGAGATTCGCAACAAAGGCTGGCATGTTTACTTCTGAAATACTGCAGATGCCTAAAGACGATCAAAGACGCCTGTTTTATCACTATCGACTAATCAGAGACCGCCTTTCACTTTATGCAGCGTGTGCGGCATAGCCCGTTATTACACTCGAAAGAAGGACCCGAGGTTATGGGAGTGTTTCCATGACTGTATAATCTTATGGTGTAGCTTGAATACATCAGAATGATCATTTACTGGAAAGAGAACATAAACGTGCGTAAACCGGGCCTTTTCGAACTCTCAAATATGTTGCCCACCCGTTGTGTGGTAGACCATCGGGGCATTGTAAACTAGACATCATGTACCGCGACAAATAGCAGAAGCGAGAACCGTCAAAAGGAGCTCGAGGTAAGACGTAATCGCGTGAGGGAAGGAAGCGACAGTATGATGAGATAACAAAGGAAAGAAACTAGAAGAAATCAAGAGTGGACCGGAATATATTTAACCTTGTTCTCCCACTCGACCGTACCATCCGTCCCTCTCCTCGAACCTTCAACAAGCGCAGACAGCAAGGATATGTTATCCGTCGCATCGAACTCGTAGCGATACTCGAATTTCCCGATCACGAAACACGCGACGAGGAGGCTGAGGGAAGCGAGATTGATAAGCGTCATGGGTAAGAGGAGCCCGGCTTGGGTGGCGGATTTGCTAATATACCACCCCCTCACGGAGTAGCTCACTGAGCCCGTGATGTTTCGGAGGCACGTCTGTGGTGGATCTGGGCCAAGCGAGTAGACCAACCGCGAATACGTCGCCTGTGGGTAGGTAAGCTGTTTGGCGAGGTCTATTGCTAGAATGGAATAGCAGAAGCGTGCTCACCTCGTACTCTAAAACTCCTTGAAGCATCGCCTCGTAAAGCTCCAGATACTTTGGATTGGGTTCGAATGTAGATAGGTTGAGGGACTTCGCCCCGAAAGAGAATACGGCCTCGGCGACGAGATTCGCGGTCCAGCTCTGGCCCTCCCAGATAAGATTGCCTAACCCAACGAGCCCCCATTCGATATACCGGGAAAAGGTGGCTCGTTGTGAGGACTGCGGATCGGGATTCGTCGCTGGTTTCGTGACAAAATGGTTTCGAAGTGACAAATAATCCACCGAGTATATTTGGGAACGCATAGGTGACACCTTGCAAGTGATATTCCCGATGGACGTCGCATAGTTCACCCTTCCCCTGAGGTAGATAAAGTAGGTAGGGTCCAGGGTGCCAGGTAGAGGGCGCTGCTTGCAAGCCCAATAAGTGAGGGTGTTGTTCACGTTCAGAGTCGGGTATTCCCCAACATTCTCTAAAACATCTTCCAACCCAGCGGTAGGATCGCAGGATCCCGATGAGGCAATGATCCGGGGCGCGACATCTTCAACGGCGTGATGTCGAATGGGACTAGAGGTATCATAAATGCAGCTGACGGTGCTTTCGAGACCTTGCTGGATGAGGGTGTAGTTGTACGAAACCATATCCCGGCGGATGGACGGGTTCTCGAATGGATTCAACGAGGGCTTGAGGGAATTAAAAGCTGGAACACCGTCCGGGCCATTGGGAAGAATGCCCTTCACGGAGCCAAGGAACCGTATGCCGCCTTCCGCACCAAGCTGGTTCAAAGAGCTTGTCCCATTCTTGATCCCGATGGCTGATAACATCTGCCACAGAGATGGATTAGGATAAGTAATAAACAATGGCCGGAAACGCACTCACGTTGGCTCTCCCGGAATCGAGCACGTCGAACATTTGATTCTCCCCGAGACAGGTGGTGTACTGCGTTCCCCCAAAACTCTAAAAAAGGAGGGTCAGATCAACATTGCCTTTGTGCCTAAGGAAGCTCCGCACCGTCCAATCGCAGTTGTTCCGTACTCTGTTTTCTTCCAACCATGCTAGGCACGAAGTGTCCTCCGAGAAGAAATCCAACTCCGCTCCTCTGAGTTCCGCCGTCTTGTTGAACTCTCCAGGGGTTATTAGACCGGCGGTCCCCGAGGGTATCAAACTCAACGCGGCAAGGCACAAAAGCAACAACGCTACGACGAAAAATCGACCTTTTCCTTTCGCCAACTGTCTGGACTGCCCCCAGCCCCACACCAGACTCATATGACGAAAGGCCATCAGCGCCGACACGCCGAACACAGTGACCCGCTCACGGTGAGCGCTAGCAATCAACTCCTGGCCGAACCTCACCACAACCTTACCGAGTAGGAAGGTTGCAGCGAGGCGGTTGGCAGTGCCCAGTTGCGTGACGATGATGGCAACCTCGTGCGGATACTCGTGATAAATATCCGCGAGTCTACCGTACATTTGGACGCCATTCTTCCCCTTGATGAAGGCGAAGACTGCCCACGGCCAGACAACCATGAATACAACGCAAACGAGGAGGAGAAGATCGTATCTGATGCGCTGCATGCGAGTCGATTGTTCCGTGGCGTTGGCGACGTCGTCCTTTGAAGGTACGTCGTCGCCGTCATTAGGAATAACAGCTGTGACAGAGCTAGATCGAGCCTGTAGCTGGGGACGTTCACCCGAATTTTCAGGCAATGATTGGGTGTGGGGCGACCCTGTGATAGCTTGCGGAGCAGGAGAGAGATGGGAGGGGGGAGATGCCATAGTCAATACAAGATCGATGGTGAGGGTTCTGGGGAGATTGGGGTCTGGTAGAAAGAATAGTTAACCTGGTGTATTTTGACCACCTCGGATTGGAGCAGAAACTATGCCTCCTGTATTGGAAGTGGTACATTCAAAAATCCCGTCGCCCACGAGGTAGAAAACTCCCAAAGGACGAGTGTCGCGCAGAAGACCAACGCGCAATAATCGAAGACATGACATGGGAAATTGGCGTTTCCGAAGCTGTGGGTCCTTGATCTTGGACTCTAATGAATGAAAAGATCAAAGTTCCTTCAAGCTAGGCAAATGGAAACCTGTATCTGCGTACGAATGTATCTAGAACAGGTCGAGACCCAAGGTGGAAGCTTAAACAAGGTTTGGCTCAAATTGATAAGCGGAGCCTGTTGACAGAAAATGGGCGCCAAACTTTCGCAGAAGTACGGTGTCCCACTGAGCCGGGTCTCAAGAAGGCGAATCCAATATCTCTAGAAGGCACTCTTGTCAGTGTTTACGTTGGCTTGCTACGTACTTCTAGCCACGCAGGTGAATTTAGAGGGAGACGAAAGGCTCCGGCGGCCGCCGCACGGGCGGCACCCCACCAATGTCATCTAAATCAGACAAAGCCAAACACTCCCAATCTGGTGATAAATCATTTGTTGTTGGAGTGGTCGCTGCCAGCCCATTGCCCAGCGAGCGTCTGTATTCCGCCGATCGATAATCCTTTGCGCTTCGGTGCCTTTGGGGATATGTAACATGATCCTCTTCTTGTGGAGAGATTACTTTTTCATCTCTATGATAGATGAGTAGGTTATTCGCTTCCCTCCTCGATATCAATGTGCATCCTGTGCGCATGCCCAAGTTGTATACATTTCCTACCTGACACAGAGCGCAACCACGATGCACGGCTCGTGGTTCTCACGCAATTGAATTCTACTGCCCTCAAGGAGTAGACGGTCAACTTGAGAGCCCTTCCGGCTCGGCACCTATTCTTAGGCAAAACTCTGGACATAAGGATGGATACCAATTGAGCAGTCTTCCACATTCGCTAGCATCTTTACCAGTCTCTCCGAGAAGTACTTTACTTCGTCCTAAAGTACTTTTGGTGTTTGGACTATCCCTCGCTGTCAACAGTAAATTCCTCCTTGCTACTAGCTATGCACTGAGTTTGTCGCCTTTGGACCTGACTGTGGTTTCCATCGATGCCGCTTCCAGATTGCTTTGGTAGACCACCGGTGCATAATAAATTAGACATGAGCTGCGACGAATATGGGTGATCATATGGTGTGAGCAAGGATCGTCAACGCTAGGTACGAAGTTGGTGCGAGAGGGACAGACGGAACATCATGATGATATAACAAAGGGAAAAGAAAACTAAAAGAGGAATTCAAGCAGTCTGCACCGGATTATATTTAACCTTATTCCTCCACTCGATCGCACCATCCGTCCCTCTCTTCGCGCCTTCAACAAGTGCAGAAAGCAAGGATATGTTATCCGTCGCGTCGAACTCGTAGCGATACTCGAATTTGCCAATTACAAAACACGCGACGAGGAGGCTGAAGGAAGCGAGATTGATGAACGTCATGGGTAAGAGGAGCCCCCCTTGGGTGAAGGAATCGCTAATAAACCACCCCCTCACGGAGTAGCTCACTGAGCCTGTGATGTTGCGGAGGCACGACTGTGGTGGGTGCGGGCCAAGCGAGTAGACCAACCGCGAATACGTAGCCTGTGAGTAGGCACGCCGTTTAGCGAGGTCTATTGCTAGAACGGAATGGCAGAAGAGCGTGCTCACCTCGTACTCCAAAACCCCTTGAAGCATGGCTTCGTATAGCTCCAAATACTTTGGATTAGGTTCGAATGTGGATAGATTGAGGTTCTTCGCGCCGAAAGAGAATACAGCCTCGGCAATGAGGTTTGCGGACCAGTTCTGGGCCTCCCAGATGAGGTTGCCTAAGCCAACGAGTCCATGTTCGGTATACCGAGAGAATGTGGCTCGTTGCGAGGACTGGGGATCGGGATTCGTCGCCAGCTTCGTGACGAAATGGCCTCGCAGTGACAAATAATCTACTGAGTATGTCTGGGAGCGCATGGGTGACACCCTGCAGGTGATATTACCGATGGAGGTCGCATAGTTTGTCCGACCCCTGAGATAGATGAAATATGTGGGTTCTAGGGCGCCAGGTCGAGGGGGCTGCTTGCAAGCCCAATAGGTGAGAGTGTTGTTGACGTTCAGAGTGGGGTATTCCCCAACATCATCCAAAACGTCTTCCAACCCAGCGGTACTGTTGCAGGATCCCGATGAAGCAATGATCCGCGTCGAGACATCTGCGAGAGTGGTGTGTCGAATGGGACTGGAGGTATCGTAAATGCAGCTGACGGTGCTTTCGAGACCTTGCTGGATGAGGGTGTAGTTGTACGAAACCATTCCCCGGCGGGTGGACGGGTTCGCGAATGGATTCATTGAGGGCTCGAGCGAATTAAAAGCTGCAACTCCGTCCGGCCCATTGGGAAGAATGCCCTTCACGGAGCCAAGGAACCGTATGCCGCCTTCCGCACCAAGCTGGTTCAAAGAGCTTGTCTTATTCTCGATCCCGATGACTGATAACATCTACCACAGGAATAAATAAGGATAAGTGATAACCAAGGGTCCGGAACCAGACTCACGTTGGCCCTCCCGGAATCGAGCACGTCGAACATTTGATTCTCCCCGAGACAGGTGGTGTACTGCGTTCCCCCAAAATTCTAAAAAGACTGGTCAGATCGGTATTTTTTTCGTGCGTAAGGGAGTCTCGTACCCTCCAATCGCAGTTGTTCCGTACTCTGTTTGCTTCCAACCATGCTAAGCACAAAGTGTCTTCTGAGAAAAAATCCAACTCCGTTCCTCTGAGTTCCGCCGTCTTGTTGAACTCTCCAGGAGTTATTAGACCGGCGGTCCCCGAGGGTATCATGCTCAACGCGCCCAGACACAAAAGCAGCAACACTATGACGAAAATTCGTCCTTTCCCTTTCGCCAACTGTCTGGACTGCCCTAAGCCCCACACCAGACTCATATGACGAAAGGCCAGCAGTGCAGACACGCCGAAAACAGTGACCCGCTCACGGTGAGCGCTAGCGATCAACTCTTGGCCGAATCTCACCACAACCTTACCGAGTAGGAAGGTCGCAGCAAGGCGATTAACAGTGCCCAGTTGGGTGACGACGATGGCAACTTCGTGCGGATACTTGTGATAAATATCAGCAAGTCGACCGTGCATCTGGACGCCATTGTTCCCCTTGATAACGCCGAAGACTGCCCATGGCCAGACAATCAAGACAACAATACCGACGGCGAGGAGGAGATCGCTCCTGATGCGCTGCGGGCGAGTCAACTGTTCCGGGGCGTTGGCGATGTCGTCCTTCTTCTTTGAAGGTGCATCGTCGCCATTCCTCTTCTTTGAAGGTACATCGTCGCCACCCTTATTCTTTGAAGGTACCTCGTTGCCATCCTCCTTCTCTGAAAGTACGTCGTCACCATCCTCCTCTGAAAGTACGTTGTCGCCATCGTTCTTCTTTGAAGGTCCATCGTCCTTAGGATCAAACACTGTATAAGAGCTCGATCGAGCCTTCGATAAGGGACGATGACCTGGATTTTCAAGCGCTCTAGCGAACGATTGGTCGTGGGGAGAGCCCGTCATAGTCTGTCGAGCAGGGGAGTGAAAGGTAGGGGATACGAGATTGATGGTGAGGGCTCTAGGGAGATTAGGGTCTGGTAGACTGAAGGATGCACTTGATACATTTTGACTACCTCGGATTGCGAACAGAAATGAGGCACCCTGTATTAGATGCGATACATGCAAGAGCCACTTTGAGTTAGCCGCACGTCCCCCACGAGGTCGAACGCATCAAAAGGAAGGGTGTCTCGCAGAAGCCCAACCTGCATGAATCAAGGAAGTATCATGGGAGATGGGCGTCTCCGAAGCTTTGGGTCCTCGAGCTCGTACCTAAATGAATGAAAGGGCCAGCGTTCCCTTGTGATAGCAAGTGGACGCCTGTGGCTGCGCGCAATCGTATCTAGAACAGGTAGAGACCCAAGGTGGAAGCTTACGCAAAGTTTGCCTCAAATTGATAAGTGGAGCCTGTTGACAGAAAATGACCACCAAACAATCGCTGAAGTACAAAATTTTCTCACTGACCGGTCCTCAAGAAATGGAATCAAGGACTCATGCCTTAGCGCTCCATGAAGAGATGGACGTCTCCGCAGTTGTGGGTCTTCACGAATGTTTCCACTGTCAGAAATGAATGAATGAAAAGGCAAGGAGTACCTGTGACTGTGCAAAAAATGAGAGCTAGAACAGGTGGGGATTCATCATTCATGGCAGAAACTTACTCCGAACCTGCCTCATGTTGATATGCGGAGCTTGTTGACTGAAAATGGGCGCTAATATGTGGCCAGTATTCCGACAGAACCGCTACCGAGCAAGGGGCTCATTTGGCCTAAGCAATCAGAGTCAGTGAATATGTTGGTCTGTGCATGTCTCTGAGCTGTATGGGTGAGGAATGAGAGAGTGGGCAGTATGTGAGAGTCAGTGAGAGGGCCCAAGCGGCTCGAAGCGGCCAATGTCCTCCAAAAGAAACGAACGCAAATAGTCAAGCACGTGGATAAATTGAGCACAGTTCGAATTCAACCCCGACTCGCTTGTCCCGATGGCTTTCTAAATTACTAGTATTGGTCCTGCGCATTTGAGAACCTTCAGATATCTGCAACACGAGTCCCTTCTTGCTCGTAGGATAGATTAAATCTTGTTCGGTTCCCATTCCGTGTGCATGTCAAAGTCGTGTGGATTCCTTGCTTCTCGGTCCGTGTGCGTATCTGCCGTACTGTACAGGCACAATACACGCTTGAGATGGTTACAGATGTATGACCCTCCTTCAATTTGATAATACTGTCCTCGAGGAGTGGGGCAGGTCTTCCTGAGGATGCTTCTCTTGCAGCTGATGCTGTCGGAAGAATGCATCAATCATTACGATTGATGTAGGGTGATAGTGCACGAATTGCAACGGTTGTTCACCACTGCTAGGATAGAGAACAGGCGCAGTGACACGCACCAAACGATGCACCATCTGGTGCACAAAATATTGCACCACCACCACCAGACGCTACCGCACCGTAGATTGGTGCATGATTTGCATG
>SDEE01000408.1:0-43379 GCA_004126415.1 Candolleomyces aberdarensis | reverse complement strand
GAACTGTAGCTCAGATAACGCAAGCAGTCTCAACAAACTCCTAGAAGAGGCAAGCGGCAAAGGTCTGCCTCGCCAACTCGCCTCGACTCGTCACCAACAACCAGAACCCCTGCACGACGAGCCTCTCAGTCTTCGCTTCCTCCATCATCGCCTCCAGCACCGTTCTCCGATACAGACGATAGTATAGATGACAGGGATGGATTAATTGACGCGGAAGGGGAAGAAGACGATGACGATGACGGGGAAGACCTCTTCAACGACGGCCTTCAAGAGTGAGTGACAAACGTTCAACCTAGCCTGCCATTGCTGAGTACCGTGGTTCATCAGGGATTATGCGCCCAATGCGGCCTTGGATCGATACTCTGACGAGGGAATCGACGACGAGGAAGATTTGCCTGAAATGTCCGGTGCCGCTCGTCGCGTTGCTGAAGCCCAGATGGCGCGTCGAGACAGGCTCGAGCGTGCGGGGAGGCGTGGAACACGGGCTGCGCGAAGAAGCCGTGCCCCAGCTTTCTTGGGCAGTGAAGATGATATGGAAGATGACGCGGATGTTGATGATGAACTTGGCATCTCCCAGTTCAAAGCTAGAACCAGAAGACAGTACGATGAACGAGGGGATCAAGATGATCTCGAGGGCGTCGAGGACGTGAGTTGCTTTTAATAATGTTTCGCACCCTGATCTCACTCCCTGCCCAGGAGCTGCCATTGGAACAACTTGGCGATATCAAAGCCAAGTCCATAGTCGAATGGATTGCGAACGACCGAGTCCGGCGATCCATCGTGAAGCACTTCAGACTCTTCCTAATGACCTATGTCGACGAAATTGGTACCTCGGTTTACGGGCAAAGAATCCGAAATCTGGGCGAAAGTAAGAGTTTGAACACCTTCCTCATTGCATTGTCCTAATCTCCGGTACACAGCCAACTCCGAGTCCCTCGAAGTTTCCTATGCCCATCTCGCCGAGTCAAAAGCAATTCTTGCCTATTTCCTCACAAATTGCCCCAGTGCTATGCTCGAGATCTTCGATGAAGTAGCCCTGAGTGCTATTCTCGTCTATTACCCGGCATACAAACGCATTCATTCCGAAGTCCACGTCCGTATTTCCGACCTCCCACTGAGCTCTTCTCTGCGAGATCTTCGTAGATCCGATCTCAACAAGCTCGTTCGCATTTCCGGCGTTGTAACGAGGAGAACCGGCGTTTTCCCTCAGCTGAAATATGTCAAATTCGATTGCGTGAAGTGCGGTGCCGTTCTGGGTCCATTTTATCAAGATGCCACCAAGGAGGTCAAGATCAGCTACTGTGCCAACTGCGAAAGCAAGGGTCCATTCCCGGTCAATTCGTCACAGGTATGAGCCACTTTATCACCTTTTTGGGCCGGATGTTGACCGCGCTGTATAGACCGTCTATAGGAACTATCAGAAGATGACCCTGCAAGAATCGCCGGGCTCAGTCCCTGCGGGTCGATTGCCTCGGCATCGTGAGGTTATCCTCCTGTGGGACCTCATCGATAGTGCGAAGCCAGGTGAAGAAGTTGTACGTCTATTACCCTTGAATTATTCGTAAATCCTTTGCTCAAGCTTCTGGCTCTCTTTTGATAGGAAGTCACCGGTATTTATCGCAACAACTTCGACGCTTCTCTTAACGCAAAGAACGGTTTCCCCGTTTTCTCGACCGTAATTGAAGCAAACCATATTAACAAGAAGGAGGACCTGTTCGCCGCATTCAGATTGACCGAGGAAGACGAGAAGCAGATGCGTGCGCTAGCTCGAGATGAGCGTATCAAAAAGCGCATTATCAAGTCGATCGCCCCCTCTATCTACGGTCATGAAGACATCAAAACTGCTATTGCCCTCTCTTTGTTCGGCGGTGTCCCAAAGGACATTAACCATAAACATCGAATTCGTGGCGACATTAACGTCCTGTTGCTTGGTGACCCGGGTACGGCGAAGTCTCAATTTTTGAAGTACGTGGAGAAGACGGCACACAGGTCGGTTTTCGCGACAGGCCAGGGTGCATCGGCTGTTGGTTTGACTGCCAGCGTGCGGAAGGATCCTATCACAAGAGAATGGACGCTAGAAGGAGGAGCTCTGGTTTTGGCCGACAAGGGTACTTGCCTCATTGACGAGTTTGATAAGATGAACGATGCGGACCGAACCTCCATTCATGAGGCTATGGAGCAACAGTCTATCTCCATCTCAAAGGCCGGCATTGTTACCACTCTGCAGGCGCGTTGCGCCATTGTCGCAGCTGCCAATCCCACCCGAGGCCGATATAACCCCACCATCCCGTTTGCGCAGAATGTCGAGTTAACCGAACCCATCTTGTCTCGGTTTGACGTGCTCTGCGTCGTGAAGGATAATGTGGATCCTGTCATGGACGAGCTCCTCGCTAGATTCGTGGTGGGAAGTCACCTACGGAGTCACCCCAAATTCGACAGGGAAACCGAGGAGATGGAAGTGGCTACGTCGCTGGACGAGGATGTACGTGTTTTCCTTGGTACTAGCTTAGGCTTTAACGTATCTGACCATCTACGGCGGGTTAGATTATTCCTCAAGACATCCTACGAAAGTACATCATGTACGCTCGGGAAAAGATACGGCCTAAGCTGTACGATCTAGACCAGGAGAAGCTCTCCCGCCTGTTCGCGGACTTGCGACGGGAATCAATGGCCACCGGGTCGTATCCCATTACTGTCAGGCATTTGGAGAGTATGATCCGCATGGCGGAGGCCAGTGCAAAGATGGCACTCCGGGAATATGTCCGCTCTGACGACATTGACTTGGCAATTGAAGTCGCGGTTGGAAGCTTCGTCAGTGCCCAGAAGATGAGCATTAAGAAGACGTTGCAACGGGTTCGTGCTCCTTCCTTTATTCTCCCGTGGAAAGGGTGATTAGCTGATTGGCGTTACGTTCATTGCGCTGTAAACAGGGCTTCAGAAAGTACCTCACACAGTCTAAAGATCACGAGGAACTGCTTGCGTTCTTGCTTGGTGGATTAGTCAAGGACAAGGTTAGGTTCTACCAGCTGCAACGTAGGGAACAACCATCGAAGGTGTCGGTCAAACTGCCGGAGTTGGAAGAACGGGTGCGTTTACATTTGGGGTTTCCAGCCTATTCGCCGTCTCATCGCATAATCTTAGGCAAAAGAACACGAGATATACGACGTTGCGCCGTTCCTCAAGTCCAAATTATTTGCTACGAATGGATACAAGCTTGTTGAAAATGCTATCGAGAAGGTTTTCCGAAGGGATGACGATTAAATGACGAAGTATATCTAACCAGATGCATACCCTGTTTTATTGATCTCAGTGCTGTTGTAATATTAATGTTTTACCCTTCAACGCTACACTCGCCATCTGCTCACTGAGGCTCGACTGGACTCGACCAGGATTTCTAAGAGATCACGTCATTTCGCACAATATCTCATACCGGACCTAATGAATCAGCAACTAGGGTATGAGGTAGATGGACTAACATAACATCTTACCCTTCTCTCCCCATGGCCTCCTCCAACGACTTTTCGAGTATCCCAGTGCTCGATTATTCTCTCCTCTCTTCGCCGGACACCCGCACCAAGTTCATCGAAGAGTTGAGACATACACTCATTAACGTTGGATTCCTATATCTTTCCAACCACACTGTCTCGAATGAAGTGATTTCGTCGCTCATTGAATACATCCCAAAGCTCTTTGCGCTGCCGCAAGAGGAGAAGGAGAAGATTAAGATGGCTAACTCGGAGCACTTCCTCGGGTACTCAAAGTTAGGGGCTGAGCTGACAAAAGGCGCGGTGGATTACAGAGAGCAGTTTGATTTCGCCACACGACATGCGTCGAGGTGGAAGGCAGGAGATCCAGATTACTATAGGCTATGGGGACCTAGTCAGGTAAGTCAATGTTTCTTGATGCCTTACGAAATCCCAATCTTGGTACTTACGATGTGACGATCAAGTGGCCAGACGAGAATCTCATCCCTGGATTCCGCCAGACATTCGAAACATACCTCGAGCAGGTTCAAGAACTGGGCTATGACTTCAGCTCGCTCATTTCAGAGGCGCTTGGACTGGGACCTGATGGACTTGCCAGGTTCTACGACGAGGACCGGTTGATGCAGCACCGCGCCAAGATCGTGAAGTACCCGATACCTCCTCCGGGCGCTAACGACCAAGGGGTGGGACCGCACTACGACGCTGGGTTCTCGACGTTCGTAAGTGAATTTCGTTGAGTGTTGGATGTATTGCGTTCGTTGAACCGGTCCATCGTAGTTGTTGCAGGCCTCCGATCATCGTGGACTGCAGGTACAGAATCTTGCTGGGGAATGGATCGACGCCCCGCCTATCCCTGGGACGTTTGTGATCAACTTTGGTAAAGGTGAGTCGTTGATTCTGTTGAAATGTGACGTTGGATAACGTCGTTTTTATTCACGCAGCACTGGAGTTTGTTACTGGGGGACTGGCAAGAGCGACTTCACATCGAGTGCTCTCGCCAAAGGGTGATACCCCACGTTACTCTGTGCCCTTCTTCCAGAACATCTCCTTAACAATCAAGCTAGCTGACGAAGTACTTGAATGTGAGTGTATATCGCTGCAGGGAAAATGGAGTTCTGTGCGACTAAGGTATGCGGAATAGTCCCGCCCGAGATCCTCAAGTTGCGGGATGCGCGAGGAACAGTCGCCAATACGGATTGTAAGTCGTCGATGTTCTTGGGCCTCTAAATTCAACTAAATATAATGTTGCAGCTGTCAACTTTTCTGAATTCCACACGGAGCCTTCGGGCAAGGTCAATCTTATTGGAAGAGTAAAGTGAGAGCAATCCGCTCGTATCACCGACAGAATCCTTCTGACGTCACCGTATCTATCTCCAGGAGCCATCCAGACGTCGCTGAGCGACACTACCCCGAGCTCTTCAAGGCCATCTTCCCTAACGGGTTCTCTGGCAAAGGCAGCGCGTATTGAGCGGGGGTGTTCTAACGTACAAGTAGAGTGGAGGGTGGTACAATGGAATGTCTCTATAGGGAAGCACAGCACAAACATGTATGTATCAGTAATTAAGCCTGGCTATCCAGGATGTACGATGTGGTGTATCAACAAAGTGTCCTCCACTAAATGTGGCTTTTCAGTAGTGATGGTGGTTCTAATGGGTTGCGCTTGGAGAGGCCTCCGTTCGGTGCTCGCTGTGCGTTTCTGCGAGTGCTGGGATTTCTGCGACAGCTGGCTCTCCAAGTTGTCCAGCAGTTTCTCCATTGGGAGCTGTCTCGTCAGCAGGTATTGTAGTTGGTTCGTCATCCTCATCCGACATGATTTCTAAAGGAATAAACGGATGAGATAATTCAAGCGCGGGGATTGGTGGATGCTTACCGTCAGCGTAGACATCTGGGTGTTCTCTGAAGCAGTCTTGCATGTTCTTGAAGGCCGCAACGCAGTTGATACCCTTAGGCTCCTCCTCCGAGTGCACGAAACAAGAGAACGCTTCTTTGAATTGCTCCCCACAGGGACCATGGGCCATTCCACCGAGGCAAGGGCAATCCCAGTTGATTTCGCCAGTCTCGGGGTCGTAAGCTCCCTTGTTCTGCGGCGGAGTCTCGCCTGCAGGTGAGTCCTCTCCACCCTCTGCTATTTTAGCGTCTTGGGATGATTCCAGTGTTGGTTCCAGTGTTGATTCTACACTTGACGGTGGGTTGGACTGTTCCGAAGGTGCGGGTGACGTCGGTGACTTCGGAGGTTGAGATTTGGATGCTGCTGCCAGAAAACATTGGTGTCAATCGCATGTGGCAACATTAATAGGATATCCACGCACCAGGAGATTTAGCAGGACTATCCATATAGACCGTGTTCCTCTGCGAAGCCAGATTCCACGAGAGGTACGTTGCAGCCGCTGCCGACGTGCCCAGGACGACTTTGGCGGTACGGGTGAGCCTAGGAGCAGATTTCGAGGCAGTCGATGCTGTGTGGAGGCATCTTCGTAGAGGTAGACGCGCGAATCGGCTGAACATGACGGGCGAAGGATGGGCGGAGGAGAAATACGTGTAATCCGCGGCAAGAAATTCAATTTTGCCTGCTGAGCAAGCACTCGCCGCATCCGTGGCAGCCGTCGGCAAAACGTGGGAACAACATTAGGCGCTACGGCAACACCGCCACACCTGGGCGCTCAACCCCAAGCATGCCACCATCACTTGAACCGAAGAGAAGTGTGATCATGGGGCATGGCTAGTGTACAAGTAAGTTATCTAAATCTACATATATGGAGCGAGCATGCTGCCAGAAAGCGCTTTTAGTGCAATTTAATAATCGTCCATAGAGAACAACGAAACACAGTCGACCCCAATCTGAAGCTCCGGCTAGAGAGACGAAAATTTAGCAACACGTTTGCAATGATGCTTTCGAGAACAGACATACCTATTTGCTGGATCTCTTCTCTCGTTGCATCAGCTCGTTTAAGACTCGTGCAACAACTCCGACTGCTTCTTCTACCCGTTCTTTGTCTTCATCCGTCACTCGATTCATCAATCGTCGGAAACGATCAGGATGCCAGCGCAGTTGAGCACTGCGTAGCCTGTCCTTGGTGGACGTCTCCTGCGAATGGGCCCCAGAGAGCAAGAACGAGGTGATGGCTGAAGAGGTGAGGTCTTCCGCCTTCCTTGGTGCCATCACAGTGGGCCATGGGATGTCGGCAAACGTCAATGGCCCCGTCGATGAGCTCAGCTCGGACCAGCGAGACTCGTACTTCTCCCAGCTGTCCAAGATGGCCTTCTCCAGCCTCGTGCGCTCCCTTCGCTCGTGCTCCCTCATGCTCGCGAACGTCCGCGCCCGCGATTCCTCATACATCCGTCGCTGCTCGTCCCTCCGTATGCGCACTCGCTCGTCAATCCTCCGGAGTTCATCTTCGAACCTCGCCCGTGCCCGCATCCGCTCCTCAGCCACCCTTCTCGATTCTTCTTCATGTCTCATCCACCTCTCCGCATCCACTTCATAACGGTATATTACTTCTTCCCACTGCGTGGGGTTTCGCCGCGGGACCGCACTTGCTGGTGCAGCGCCGCCAGGTCCCGGGTCTCGTCGCAGGCTTCCCGACCGGTGAGGCCCAGGGTGGGCCGGGGGAGGATGAGGCCGTCCCGTCAAAGTGACAGCGACTTCATCCTCCTGCGGGTAATACCCCGCCTGTTTGAACACCCATTCCTCGGTGTTCCTACCAGGTTTCCGCGATTGCTTGAGATTCATGTTGTATTCCTGCTCAGCGACCCAAGCGTAGGTGTGAGCCATATCTTCAAAAGGGTAGGCGACCCTTTCTTCATAGACTCGAGGCTCGCCGCCATGCTTTCTTCGAACGCTAGGGTTATGGGACTGGGAGCGAGGGTGGCTAGTATGGGAGCGAGGTGGAAGCGGTGGTGCCTGCATCGTGATGCGTTCGTGAAGGGGCACTGCAATAGTAGGAAGAGCGCTAGCCTAAGCTCAGGGAGCGAATGAGGGGGGGGGGGGGGGCTCGCGTCGTGCTAAGGCGTTCAGGGGAGAGTAAAGCGCAAAGGGGCTTGTGGAGACGAGCGTCCCGCAGTCATTCAAGCTTATATCCAGTAGCCATTTCTTTGTCCCGTCCGGTATAGCCAAAATCGACAGGTATTCTCAAAGGCATGATGACCACGCAGCAATTACAGGCCAGCACCCCTTCTATAATTTTTGCCTCGTTGGGGCGTTTCATCTGGATCAGGATTGTCTTTTAAAGTAAGTGCATCGAGGAAAGCACGTTGTTGCCGCATGTGCATTATCCGAGTCGTACCGCACGGCGCTTGCCAGTGATGATGAAAGAGGCACGGCCTTTCAAAGATTATCGTCGACCATTCACTCCGGTATCGTGCATAATCTCGCAGTAACGAAGGCCTGGCTCCCCGGTCTTCTGACCAGTTTTTTCCAGAAATTGACCGGCGCGAGGCAGATCCAGGGTTTGACGTGGGGACGAGGCCCCATATACTTTCAGCGCCAGTTTGGGGTCCAACCACCAGACTGGGGGCTTGACAGCAATACACAGCAGCAACTGGCAGATGTACGGGCAGGCTGCAAGCATGTACACGATGACCGATACCAAGCTATTAAACTCTTACTCTATGTAGAAGGAAGAACAAAGAGACGTATGTAGGACGCGAGACAAACGACAGTATGAACACCAAGGATAGACTAGATCACGTTTTGTATACAGAACACACATAGATGAATGAATGAAAGGAGAAAAGGGAAAGAGAGTATGATGATCGTTCACATGGGAAAGAAATGCAGCGACAGCAAGTTAGTGTGATGATGCAAAGGAGTAGCAATAGTAGTGGAAGGGCGGGGAACTGATAGTAAAGCACTAGAATTGGGTAACACGTGGTGAACAATGAATAAAATGTTATGCATCTGAAATGAACAGCGAGATGAGTCCCCAGATAACGTCTAAAACATCTAAAGAAAACGAAATGACTCACGCAAAGAAAGACCTCCATGATATGATAAATTAAGACGAAGACCCGGTGGCACCTACTTGGAGATAAGAAAGCACGTTCGGGATCAGGCTGTTTTGCTGGCAATGCAGCTCAAGTTCGCGACCCGACCATATCCTGCCTTCCGCCCGACCGCCTTCGTACGGTCCGGCAGCAGAACTCTCACCTCCATCCGTCTCATTGCTTTCGCGCGACGAGTTGTACCGGTGCGAGGGACTGTTGAGATCAAACTCTAGCCGTCCAACACCAGGACGAGGATAAAGCTTGCTTCGCGATTTCGAGCGTCTATGAGCAACATCCTTATCCGCCGCAGACTGGTGGTACCCAGCAGCCTGGCCATTCGACTGCGAGTGCGAGTGCGAATGCGAAGTCGTCGTCGTCGTCGCTGATGATGATGTCGATGGCCCAGAACCCGTCAACGCATCCTGCAGCACCTTGAACGCAACTTCCTCCGCGGCCCGGTAAAAGTCCGACACTCCAGGAAGCGCATGTTCGGTGGGTGTAGAACCAGCCACCAACGACTTTTCAATCTGCTGTCGAATAGATTGCGCCCACTGATGTCGCATGAGGTGGTCATCCACGCTAAACATGTACCTCCGCTTGCTCTTCTCGTGGTTGAGGAACGCTATTTGGAAGGTATTCCGCATAAACGCGCGTTCCACGGGAATAGCGTAGCTCAATGGCAGCCCTGTATACTTGATCGCGTTCGGACCGGAACGGCGGATGACTAGGGTCTTGGACCCCAATGAGGTTCCGGTGATACGGAACGACGCCTCGGGTGATTTAGAAAAATTGAGGACGGAGGGTTCGAAAATGAGGTCATGGCCGTGAAGGTGTAGGGTAAGGTTGGGATCAGGTTGAGGAAGTCGAATGATAATGGGGTCCGATTGCATCTTGTAGGTCAATCGCGTTGGCAAAGGCCTCATGAACGAGACTGGGATATCGGGGGAGGTGGTAGACGCGGACGGTCGAGCTTGCACGAGCCTCTCCTGCCGAATGGAGTTGTAGAGATCGTCCAGCAGCTCGTCGGAAACCAGGCGCCGGGGATCGAAACGCCTAAAGGCCTCGTAGAAGTCGCGACTGGTGATATTCTGACCAGTATTGAGTGGAGCTCCAACTTCGCTCGCGATAGAGCTATGAACGAGCTCGTTAAGCTGGACGATCGCCCGTACCAAGCGCAACGCCATATCCTTGTCAAACGCAACGATCTTCGCGTTCGCCTCGTACCAACGACTAGCAAAGATCTCCTGGAGATACTCCAAGGGCGATGGAGGCTGGCTCTGAGCCGCCGTGTTCTCAATATGCACCGAATGAAGGAATATCCGCAGAGCCACGTCGATCCTGAGCGAGGTAAACCCAAAATTGTCGAGGTACGCCTTCAAAACGTTCTTGGACGCCCTGCGCGACAGATACTCGGCAAGCTGCCGCCTATCCAAGTCCACCGTCTTGAACAAGATTTGAGCCACGAGGGCATGATCGGACGCGACGTTGATCTTCGAGGACGAGAGCGACGCAACCGCTTGCTCAGGATCCCTGGCGAACAGCGCAATAAAGTTGCGAAGCGATGGGCTTGTCGGGATACACGACGGGACAGTCGTCTTTGCTGGGGGTTCCGCACGGTCTTGGCAGAACCGCAAATCCCTGAAACGAACGACGCTCTTGATCCTGTACTTCTTGTCCGTCGGGTTCGAGTATCCATCGTTGAAGACAGCGTGGCCTTGGAGGATGGGTTTCGCAATGACGAGAATGTCGTTGAATAGGAACAAGAACCTGTCCTTAACAGTATTGGGATTGACGACCTGTAGAACCGGACCTGAGAACAACAGTTTGCGTGGAAGGTCATCCAGCGGCATGATCCCCCTCGACAACCCATCATCTAGCCGTTCAAGCAGAGCCTGAGCCTGAGGAGTGGGACCCAACGAGTACTGGGATGAGGTGGTCGAGGACGATTCCGATGTAGACTGGGGAACTTCGCTGACAGAGGACGTGGGGTCGGGTGTTGGGGACATGAATCTATCTGGATTGGCCGGGTCAGGCGTTGCAAGTTGGTCCTCGATCTGATATTGGTATTTCGAATCGGACGACGGGGACAGTGACAAAGGCAGAACCTTCTTAGCCTTGGGTGTACGTTCCGTGTCAGGCGGAGCGCCATTCTTCGCTGGTGTTTCACGACCGGAGCGATAACCGAAGCTCGAAAACGCTTTGTGCTGCGGTGGTGGACTGCTGGCGTTCCCGTTGGTCGGTGTCCGTGCGTCCTCCCAATCCGAATTGGCGCCCGTCTCCTTCGTTCCCAACAGATCGGACATTGAGAGCTTCTTGGTCGAACTCGTCGAACTTTGAAGTTCGATCTGAGGCGGAAGAGCGGCAACTGGTGGGGGTTGCTGAGACTGCCCCTTCTTCCCCTTGTTCTTCCCTAGCCATTGCTTCACCTCGGCAAACGTCACAGGCAGTCTCCCTCTCGAAGAGCTCGTCGAGGCGCTCAACGGTGGAAGGTCGATGTATCCCTGTTGCCTCACGGGAGAGTCCCGGAAGTTCATTTGCGAGTCCGAGCGAGGGTCCGAGTTCTTGCGTTCGCGGCTCGACTCATGACTTGGCGGCGACGGCGAAAACGATTGGGCAGAAGGAGAGGGATTGACTTCGTCCACACCGGTAATGGCAAGGGAAACATCAGGTGTCGAGGCGGAAGCGGACGGGAAAGCACCACGGGTACGCTGGTTCCTTTGCTCCTCCAACTTTTTCATGCCAGGGAAAGGGAAAAGTTTGTCGTTTTGGTACTTGAGCATGTCGGCCGAACCAATAGGTGGAATGGGAGATGGATTGCCTCTAAACGGTGAGTGTTGGGGTAGCGAAAGCATCGAAGTGGAGGCAGAGGCGGATTGCATGAGTTGAGGTGCGGTAATAGGTGTCTGCAGAGCTATTGAATCGCCCTTCTCGCCCTTTCCACCGCTGGTAAGACTCCCTTGGCTTTCTCTGCTGATGCTCGAGTTACGCGGGTCGCGGTTGAGCATGCTGTTCGTCCTCGAACGGCGCCCTGCACTCGAAGCAGAGCGAGAGAAGGTGAAGTTTTTCATCTTTTCCCATGTGCTCGGCGAACTTGCTTCCACGCTACGCTTCGCCGCAAGTTCGTTGGTCGCCGTGGAACGGTCTTCCCATTCCAAGGCTTCGCTGTTTAACGGAGAGCGTTCTGCATGCTGCTGTAAGAGAAGAAAATGGAATGTTGGTTTTGTTTCCGCTTGTTGATTTCAGAAAAAAAGGAGTGAGAAAATATGCGTACCTGACCATACGACTCTGATTGTGATAGAGGGATAGCTGAAAATGGCGAGGTGTTGATGCGGATGGGATAAACATCGGCAGACGCCTCCGACTCAATGACGATGCTCTTGGTACTGGAAACTCTGGGGGATACATCATCGTACGCCTCGCGGTGAGAGTAGCCATTGAAAGAAGTTGGCGAAAGTGGGGGATCATCGTATTCTTGGTGTTGGCCTCTCTGATCTTGGACAACGACCTCGGCGACCTCATCTTCATCGTACTCTTCATCGTCCATATCTTCGTCATCTTGAACAGGCATGCGAACCTCAGGAACTGAGAAAAAGGTGAGCTATGGTAACAAGCACCGAGAAAATACACAGACCTGGCGTTGCAACCCAGCTTATCTCTCTATCAAACGCGTCGACATTCACAGCGGGTGTGCGGGGTCGCAGTGTATCAGCAGGATATAAAACTTGCTCCTCTTCGTCGTCGTCACTGAGCTGGCGATCCTTTTCTTTCAAAGGGGTGGCAAACGGACTAATAGGGAAGCGGTCATGTCTTGCTGGGGACCCTCTCCCGAGATAAAGTGGGACCGAGTTTAGGCCATTGGCTCCGTTTGTAGAAAACTCGGATGCACGAGTAGCAGGCGACTCTGAGCGGTGAATGGGGTTGCGCAGTGAGGTTAATAGGGGTGAAGCTTTCGCAGGCGGCGGAGTATGGGATATGGTAGGGATTCGGAGCATAGGCGAATAACGGACTTCATCTTCGTCGTCCTCGATCAAAACACTCCGGCGTCTATGGAGGTCGGGACGTTCATGCTCGGGAGGAGGTTTCGGTGACGGCACGGCTACATATTCTTCACTGCGATTGCGAGAACTTGAGGCCTGGTTGGGAGTCGCTGACTCTGAACGCAAATCAGACAGGGCTTCGAGTGGCGTTGTCAGCGGCGCTGAGGGCAAGTGCGGCGTATGCGAGGGTGTGGAAACAGGGTCCGAATCTGAAACGGGAGGATTTGAGGCTGCTGCAGAGGCTCTCCGCGATCTTCGACGACGTCGTTTATTTGGGGTGGGGGAGGGTGCGCCGCGTTCTTCTCCACTGGCCTGTTCTTCGTTGGCTTCTTTCGCCATCCGGCCAGCAAGCCGACCCAACATCAATTGACGCGCAGCAATCCTCTCGCCTCCATGGCCAGCAACAGTGTTGTTCCGACCGAGTCTGTTATTAACGGGTAGTGGAGGGGGAGTCGGGGATGGCGAAGGGTCGTAGGTTTCCGTCCCGCCAGTAAGCTTTGCCATCGCTGCGCGCCTGCTTGCCTGTGTAGCTCCCACACTGTTAGACCGCATCAGGCCTTTTTGGATGGCTTCGAGCGAAGGAAGAGGAAGAGGAGTTGGAGGGGATGTTCCTGGATAGAAGAGGGGTTCTGGTGTTGCACCCAGCATCCGTTGGCCTTGGAAGGCCATGAAGTGGGGAGGAAAATGCGATGGAACTGGGGATAGTAGCGCCGGGAACATGGGGACGGCGACTGGGATGGGGGGAGCTTCGTCCGGGGAGGAGTCGCCGCCCGCTCCAGCAGGGGTCGGGGAACGCATCATTCCTTTGAAGTCCTTGGATGTTCGGGAGCGCGAACGAGAACGACGTCGGCGTTTGGAGCGACTGGGATTGGGGGAGAAGGAGCGGCCTTCGGGGTCGTCTGGCTCGGTCTCGAACTCGGTGGTGAGTGGATCTGCGGGGGTGCTCTCGTCGACATCGTCGTCTTTTTGTGGATCCGGAGGGGGCAGCTCGTTGTGGGACGGCAGCGGCGTTTGCTGTTCAGGCTGAATAGTGGTGTTTGCAGCGTCGTCCGTGCCAGTGTCCTCGCCGTCGGTGGAGGGCGCGGATGGGTCTGCGTGGGCCTGCTCGCTCTCGCTGACGGCCTCGGTGTGCATCGGGGGGNCGTCTGCCGTCCTTCATCCGGGGCAGGGAGGCAGCACGCTTGAGCTTGGCGACGAGCACGGCCCTCTGCTCGGCCCTGGACACATGGGAGTCTGGCTCTGCCATGGCGGGCGAGGATCTGCGGGGGGNTCAGCGGGGGNCGGGAGGACGGGGGAGGACGACGACGAACCAGGGCGGAGAAGGGGAAAGAAGGAAAAGCGTGTAATGAAACGCAAACTCGCAGAGCTGAGTGAAGGGAGAGACCAAATTTGAAGACAGTTGCGGCCTGGCTCCAACACGTGGCGGGGATTTGCCCCATATCTGCCTAAACGGGCACATAGCAGCTGGCTCAACATCGATGGCCTGGATTAATATTGGGTCTCATAGATACATGTACGATATGAACACGACTGAATGGCTGGAGAAACCATGGAGTCGAGCCCAGCGCCTGCATCACGACATAACAACAGCAAAGCAAACGGCCAGTGTGCTGACACCGGCCTGCTTCAAAACGACGGCCTCGGACCCTGTCTGCATACCCCATCCATGCACCTGTCACCAGCCCGACCATGAGCCTTACCAAGTCTGGCTTCCAAGTCGCCGCCCCCCCGCCCCTCGACGCCCTGCGCTCGCCCCAGGTCAACGAGTTCCAGCCAGACTCCTCCGCCAGCTCGCCCACCGTCCAGAGCCCCCCCGAGCGCGACTCCATCGCCTCCTCGGCGAGCTTCAACGATGTCGCGCTGGATGATGATGATGATGACACCTCTTCGCCTCAGCTCATGACAGCCAGGCCTCTTAACGTCGCATCTTCTTCGCCGCCAGAACCCACTGACGACACTTTGCCAGAGAGTCTCTCACGTTCGAGCCCGTCCCTGCCATCTGCCCCCGAACCGAATATCAACGGAAGGCCGATCAGCACTGCGAGCACCCACTTTTCGATACTAGCCCTCGATGACCCTCCTCTCAAGCTGCACAAGAAGACGACCTCGACGACGACCATCCGGTCGAGCCACCAGATTAACCGCGACTCTCAGGGCAGCATAGGGTCTTACAGAAACTCTGCCCGTCTGAGCGTCGACGGCCAACAAAAGCTTCAGGAAGAGTTTGCCAGACTCCTGAAGGAAGAACAGGAGTTATCTAATGCTCATGGAGTGGATGCTGCCACTGACTGGGGTGAGCTACCTCTTCCCTTTCTTCTCGGAAATAAAGTAACTCAGGGTGCTATTAGATTTCTGGGGTGTAGTGATATCTGGTACGCTGATGCTCTCCCACTGAATACCGCCCAACCTCACAAGTGCAAGACTACCAGGGCTTCGCCGCCGAGCGCCCGCAAGAGCTCGCTCAAGCTATCGCAAAGGGTATCCCTGGAACACTCCGTGGCATGATGTGGCAGCACATGTAAGTTTGCAGTGCCTCCACCCAGACGATCGCTTATCCTTCCGTCAAGGGCAGCCTCCAAGGATGCAGAACTGGAAGCGACCTATCTAAAACTTTTAAAGGAGTCCAGCATTCATGAAAAGGCCATCACACGGGATTTGGGTCGGTATGTGCGTTTGATTCATACCATGACAAGATTCGTGACACATTATATATAGAACGTTTCCCCATCATGCTTTCTTCAATGATGGACAGGGCATCGGTCAGGAGAATCTATTCAATGTTCTCAAGGCCTATTCGTTGTACGATCCCCAAGTCGGTTATTGTCAAGGACTGCCATTCGTTGTAGCCATTCTGCTTTTAAATGTGTGTGTCATTCGCCCTGCTCGCCCATCATTGCTCATCCCACAATTCAGATGCCAGATGAAGAAGCATTCTCCCTACTAGTGAAGCTGATGCATATCTATGACCTGAGAGGCCACTTTCTTCCAGAAATGCCCAAGCTACAGATGCGCTTGGTAAGTCCTACGTAACTTTTTGCTGACATGAACGAGATTTAATATTGGTCCCATAGTTCCAGGTCAGTCAGTCGTCGACATCGCACGTAATCCCAGTCGCACTCAATCAGCCGCGTCTAGTTTGACCGACTCGTCGAAGAATTGCTACCAGTGCTGCATGTTCATTTTCTTCGACAAGGAATCAAATCAACAATGTATTGCTCGCAGTGGTTCTTGACCATGTTCAGCTATCGGTGGGTCGCCCCCTCCTACTAACCTCTCTCTTAGCCTTACAACTCGTGCCACAGGTTCCCCTTGGATGTGGTTTTCCGAATATACGACAGCTGTCTTGCAAACGGCATCGAAGCCATATTCAGCTTCAGTATCCAATTACTAAGAAAAAACGAGGAAAAGCTGCTAAAAATGAAGTTTGACGAGATTCTGGCATTCCTTAATACTAAACTTTTGGACGTGTACAAGGTTTGTCAATCCTTCGCTACCTTTTCCCCCACCATCTCTCCTCTCAAGAACTAACGATCGGTGGTAAACAGCTGCCATCTGAAGAAAGCGACGAAGACAAACCCAAGCATAGAGTGAATGCGTTTGTGCAGGAGGCAGTGTCGGTGCAGATTACGCCGTTTATGCTTGATTGTTATCGACATGAGTATGAAGACCTCATGGTACGCCGGTCCCCTTCCCTCCCAGTGACATATAGGAGTCTTTGAGCTTATTCTCGGTTTTTCGATTCATATAGCGGGAGACAAATAAGCATAACCAGATGGTTGATGACTTGAAATCGACGAATCGGCAGTTGGGTCAGCAAGTGTGAGTGGAGGATCGATATTATAGTTTATGTGTGTGTGCTGAGTGCCACGATCTTAGAAAATCCCTCGAGACGAACCTTGCTCAGTTGAATACTGATCATGTTGACCTTTTGGTAAGTGTGCATTACCCTACGTATTCGTTTCTGATTACTGATTGATATACACCAGAATGAGCTCGTCAAACAACGGTTAAAGAACGAAGAGCTAGAAGAAGAGCTCGTACGGTATAAACTATTGTAAGTCCATCTTTATATCCGTGCGTAACCCGAACCAACCCGTCCCCTTAGATACGCCGAAGCCGTCCACCAAAGCGAAGACGCAGGATCCACCCAACGGTCCTCTTTCGCCAACTCGTTCATGTCGACGCTCAAGCGGGGGAGTACCAGGTCGGGCGACAGTCGGTGATCTTTGTAATCTTTAGATCTTTTTTTTTTTTTTTTTGGTTCTTTGCTGTGACACACGCGGAGTAGATTTACGACGGATTCAATGCATTCAATTTCAACAACAACAATAACAACAACGTACCCACCTACCTAAATACATTATATATCACTTAGCCAACCATAGTAGCTGTCCTATTTATTTATCTATCGTAGATCTGCTTGATATCACAGGGGTTTTCACAGTGCCTTGCCAACGAAATGTCCGTTGTCAGTTGTCAGAGTGAAAGAGTGAATGTGGGGACTTCGGAGGTTGGGCCTACATGTTTGAGTCCGATCAGATCACAGAGAAATAGCCGGGGACGCTCGCTGAGCACCTCTCGGAATTTTGTGATGGAGCACGGCCATGTCCCCTTCCTTTAGACACCCTCCACTACTGCGGCTGAACCAGTGGTTCCATCGGACGTGCCATGCCTGGTCGCCTTCTTCATCCTCTTCCTTTTCACAGCAGCAACTACTGAACCACGCACGCAGAAGAGCGTTTAGGAACCCGGCGCACCCGCACCACGTCCCTTCTTCAAAACTTTCTGGCACCACTCGGACTTGGTGGAGGAACCCATGGGTGTTTTACCCCTCCTGTGTGGTTGCGTTGGCTGCTGCTGGGATCGTTGGGTATGAGACCAACCAGCCGTTTAGGTATACTGTGCTTGCTGTTGTGCGGTGTTCGAGAGTCGGTGGTGAGTGCATGACGCCATACCCATACTATTCCATTCCCGAACAACCCGATATACTGACTGGAATATCTGAATGGCCGGTGTACATACAGAGGCTGCGATTGCTGGGGCTGTCGACTATAAAATTATGATGGCGAAGAACTATGAGAGTAAACAGGCGGAGGAAGAGGCGTGGTCGGAATGTCATACGAGGAGCGCGAAGAGGGTGTTGAAGGCTTTGCTTGCGAACGGAGGTACGTGGATACATTGGGGGACGACCTCCCCCGTGAACTTGCCTCTCGTTTTCTAACGTATCAGTTTTGGTGGTCTAGGTGTATTCATAAAAATAGGTCAACATATGGCCTCACTTATCATGCTGCCGAAGGAGTGGAGAGACGGGATGAGACCCCTACAAGACCAATGCGAGCCGACTTCGCTTGAAGATCTCGAAAAGCTCTTCATCTCGGACATGGGGATGGGTATCTCGGAGTTGTTTGACGACTTTGACCCAAATCCGATTGGTGTTGCGAGTCTGGCGCAAGTCCATGTTGGGCACCATCGCCCGTCGGGGAGGAAGGTCGCTGTGAAGTTGCAGCACCCACATCTCGCTGAGTTTTGTGATGTTGATATGGAGATGGTGGATGTTACGCTTGGTATGTACCTTGTCTTTTTTTTTCTGTGGAAATGAGATGCTGACAGTGCTTTGGAGGCTGGTTGAAGTACTGGTTCCCCGAATTCGAGTTCTCGTGGTTAGCGGTGAGCCACTTCGGTTTGGCATCAGAATCTCCGTGGCTCATTCATCTTAGGAAGCGATGAGAACGAATTTGCCCAAGGAGATGGACTTTGTTCACGAAGCCAGGAACGCAGAAAGGGCAATGGCGGATTTTGCTAATACGAAGACATCAATGTATATCCCGGAAGTGATCACGGCGAAGAAACGCGTCCTCATCATGGAGTTTATACAAGGTGCAAGAGTGGACGACCTCAAATACCTTGCAGATCACAATATCGATAGGAACAAGGTTGCTGTTGAGCTCTCAAGGATATTCAGTCAGATGGTTTTCAATAATGGATGGTTCCATGCTGTAAGTGCTTCGTCGCAACTCTGAACAGGGCTTCGTAGATTCACGTCGCTCTTAACAGGATCCTCATCCCGGTACGACCTATTTATATGACATGAGAGAGAAAGCAACACGACTGACTCTGAGGCAGGTAATCTTCTCATTCGACCCGCTCCCCCGAAATCAAAGTCTCCCTACAATTTTGAGATCGTTCTCTTGGATCATGGTTTATATTTCGACCTGGACACCGAGCTCAGAGTCAATTATAGCAAGCTTTGGTTGTCACTAATGGAGCCAGCGTCCCCGGAAGTCATCGAAAGGAGGCGGAAGTATGCACAACTGGTGGGGAATATCGGGCCAGACCTCGTAAGTTTCTTTGTTTCGACATAATCTCGTCTCCCATTCTGACACGAAAAAATCTATAGTATCCTGTTTTCGAGGCTGCTCTTACAGGCAGAGCCGCCCTCGAAGGCTCATGGGAAGAGGAAGAACAGGAAGGCAGTACTTTCAATCGGGCCTCAAGTATGATAGACCTAGATCGACAGTCAGAAGCAGAGATGGAGGCCATTCGGAATGCGGTGGCTAATCAGGAGGGCTTATTGGTCTCCGTATTTGACGTGCTGAGACGGATACCCAGGCGTGTTATCATGGTGCTGAAGCTTAATGACTTGACAAGGTGAGGCGTAACGCCCTGATGTATGACATTATGTTCTGTGCTCATTCGGTGACAGGGGTTTGGATCATTCTCTTATGACCACTCACTCCAATGTGAGAGTGTTCATTGAGAATGCCAAGTTCTGCATCTGGGCAGTCTGGCAGGATGACAAGAGACGGTTGAGCGAGACTGTTCGCACTCGAGGGCTACTTTCGTTGTCATTGTTTAGAGATTGGTTCTCGTCTTGGTGGTACGTTCTTAGCTCACAATGCCTTTTTCAGCAGTATTGATAAAGTTTTGCAGGAAATATGAGCTCATGTACCTGAAATTCCTGGTCTTCGAGGCCTACCTAGATTTCCAAGGCTGGAAGGTTCAAAGAGCTGCCTGGGTGCGGGGTCTATGGCAAAAGGGTTTGCAGGGTGCTCATGAGGCTGCAGCTGGTCTACCGCCCGCTCAAACGTCGACACCCTAGCGACTTGATACAATCTGAGATTAGGTTTATTACTAGGGAGCGAGAGGATATCATCTACATATAGTACATGCGGTATATTAATACATTCATGGGCCAACTAGCAGCGGGGCGAGAGCGAGCGATTCAGGTAGCCTTGATGTCCTGGAGCAACTGGTCGATGGTATCGGAAGCAGCGATCAGAGTATTCCACTGGGAAGTTGTTAGAGAGGAGCGGATGCATGTAGAGGTATACAATTTACCTGGTCCAAAGTCAAACTAATTCCCTTCTTGCCGGGTTTGTCCTCTCCTCCGGCATTGTAGTATTCCCTGATGTCGACCAGTTTCATACCCTTGAAGGTTCGTACGGTTGCGTGTTTCTTCTTCCCAAGGTCAACGTATTTCTCGCCTTCTGAGTTTTTGAGTACTTGCGCGGAGCTGGAGGAGGAAGCTTTCTTCTTCTCCTGAAAGATATCAGTCGACGAGTCAAACTAGAAAATGGCTGTTTTGGCGGCACACCTCGCGCTTGGGCTTTTTGGCAATTGGCTGTTCTTCTTCTGATCCATCGTCTTCTGACGCTGATTTCTTATACTTGGGTTTCTGATATATCGTCAGCAAGATACTCGGAGGATAGCCTGGCAGACTTCACCTTGATTGATGCCTTCTTTGCCTGGGATCCCTTGCCCTTGCCCTTGCCCTTGCCCTTGGATTTTGGCTGAGGCTCATCAGAGTCGGACTCAGAGAGAACAGCCTCAGACTCTTCTTCGGAGTGGGCTGCACTTTCGTCTTCAGAAACGATAGCTTTTCGTTTTGCCATATTATAGACACGTCAAATGAGTAGAACGAACGCGTAAAGAGCTCTCGGTGACGAAGGTCGTTGGGTCAAGTGAGTGTCGTGGGTCGCGTTGGCGAGCTTTGGCCAGGGCCTTAATGGCATTCCTTTTTTGGCAAGTGTGACAGGCGTGTCACGCCCGTTGCGTCAGCTTTCAGGTTCGCTGCCGCAGAATCGTTCCTCTTCCAGAGCCTCCAGAGACAAGACACCTGTCTGCCAGCTGTCCCTCTCGATCCTCTACCTCCTCAATAATCGCTTTTTAAGACTCTTTGAAGAGGAGAGTCCCCACGACTACCAGTCTTATCTCTTCCATTGTCCCCGACATCGTCGAGGAACATGAAGATCGTTCACAAATCAAAGAAGCCGGTAACGCCTGTACGCGATTCTTGTCCTTTTCCCCGAGAACCTTTGCAGAGTTTTAACATCCCCATAACAGCCCCCGCAGCTAGCAGAATTTATCAAGAGACTCGCCAACGCACCCACCGAAGAGGTCACTACTGTTCTAGCGGAGGTCGATACTTGGAAATGGCCCCGGTCAGATCTTAATGCCTGGATCAAGGTCTTGAACAAGCTTGACTCCATTCTTGAAGCCATTATCAAAGAATATGAATTGGACAAGCTCCAGCTTAGCCCTTTCACCGATGAATCGAAACGCCTCGTATCCGAGATCCTTCGATTTGAACGCCTGTTGATGGAGAATTCGACAAATCGAAAAACTTTCAACTCTTACGACGTGAGTTTGGAGCTTTCTCCTCATCTTGCTTAAGACTAACATTTTTCTGCGCGCAGCGTCTAAACAGCTTGCTATTCACCTCCGATTTGGATGTCCTGATCCTCGCCCTAAATCTTCTCCTCAGACCATCCCAACAATACTCCGCTCAGCCCGCTGTATCGCACGCCCTGAGCCTCTCTTCAAATCGCCTACAGTCTCTGGCCAAAAAGTGGCCTCACCTCCGTGAATGCGGAACTTCCCTCGTCGACTTGGTCTCCGCAAAGAGCGAGGTGGAGTTGGAAGGCTTGCCTAGTGAGGCGCGGGAGGTCAATGTTACCTTTTATCGGACAGACAAAGGAGAGAAGGAGCAAGTAGAGCCGGTGCCGCCAGTGCCGCCAGTGCCAGAAACTCCTCGCAAGGGAGCATCCGTTCCCTCTTCTGCAGGAGTCGTCAACGTCGTCATTGATGAACAGACGGTCTCTGCGAAACCAGCGATGGAGGTCCTAGCCGATGCACTCGAGAAATACTCCATTCCTGATGATCAGAAATATGAGGTCTTGTGCAGGATCCGAGTCGCGAGTTCATTGGCCAAGGACCGGCGGGCTGAGCGAGAGAAGCTTCTGATTGCGCGTCTATTGGCCATTGCGATCTATAGCCACACCCACCCCGAACCCCAAGCAACGTCAACTCTGTTTGTTTACGAACCTGATTTGACAAACCATATCGCCGAACTTCTTCAAGTCGACAACGGTGTACCAATCTCTGTTCAAACAGCAGCCATCGCCACATTAGACGCCCTCTCTCGGTACCGCAGCAGAATGCAAGAGGTTCTAACAGCAGTGAATGCCGCCGTTAACCATGGAATCCTGATGGGTTTGTTCCGCAAGACGGTGAACGATATTGCCAGTCCTGAATCCACTATTCCCCAATCATTCATCGACGCACTCCTTGGTTTCATGACCTTCATCGTATCCCACGCTTCGGGTGTGAACATGGTCGTAGGCGCCGGGCTTATCCCGCTCCTGATTCAATTGGTCGAAAACAAGGCACCGAATCGACTGGCTACTATTTCCAAGACCATGCAGTTGCTCGACAACGTGCTATATAGCTATACGAATGGTTTCCACATGTTCTGCGCTGCCCATGGTGTGGATGTCATCGTTGACAGAATCGAGGTACGCTACGTCTCGCTTTTCTGCCTCGAGCATCACTCATACGCCTGTTTCAAGTACGAGATCGACTATGACATAGAGCAACACGGAAGCTCCCCGAGTGCCAAGGAAGTTGGATCGTCTACTGGTGAGTGTCCACAATCGTGATCACCCCTTTGCATTCTGCTCCAACTGGAATTTCAGTTCCCCTGCCAGTATCTCGCGTGGCTGTTCTGAAGCACATTCTGCGATCCATGCACCGGATGATGCAGTCGGCGGGCACAGCTGAGGGATTAAGAAATCTGGTCAACATGTCGCTCCTCAAATCAGTAAAGAAGATCATCGAGTATCGGGGTTTGTTTGGCCCCAGCATCTTACCCTTCGGTAAGCATACTCCCGCCATCTGGTTTCATGGTCTAACGATGGAAATCAATGACTAGCCATCAATATCATGTCTACCTTCGTTCACAATGAGCCCACTTCCTTGACCATCATCCAAGAGAATGGACTGCCGGAGACATTCTACAGCGCCATCGAGGCGGGTATTGAACCATCCATCGAAGTAAGTTTGGAGACCGACCACCCTTCTGCCTTGGCTGACGAGCATCGCGTAGGTCATTCAATCAATCCCCAACGCCATTGGTGCCCTTTGCTTGAACGAGATCGGGCAGACCCAATTAGCGAGACGCCCAAGTATCATTCCCGCCATCTTCTCTCTGTTCACATCCGAGCGACATCTGAAAGTGCTGATTGACAAGGAGAATGCTGTCCTCATTGGTACCGCCATCGATGAGCTCATTCGACACCATCCTACCCTCAAAGCCCCTGTCTTTGAAGCACTGAAATCGACCTTGAGCCGCATTGAAGAGCTTGGGAGAGCATACGTGGTGCCCTCCGACATCCTGCATTGGTATCACCTCACACCTATCCCCGCGTCGTCAGAAAGTGATGCTGCCATGGACGTCGACGAAGAAGAAGGTACTGCTTCAAAGGATACATCTGACACACCCGCGCCGACGGCTCCTAGTGCCGAGGAAGAGCAAACCAATGAAGAAGAGAACTCATCCAAGTCCCACGACAATATCATCGTGTCCTATCTCGACGTCCTAGGAAGAGTAAGTGATTCATGCTTTCCAAAATTGCTCAAGGCTAACACTTCCATAGTTCTTAGAAGGCCTCTTCCAACACCCAGCCCACTGCAAGGATTTCATCACCACCGCTGAGGGCCTCATTCGTATCGGTAACATCACCGGCCTTCCCTGCCTGCCCTATGATTTCGCAAATAGCGTCGCCTCCGATTCTTTGGTTCAAGTAATGCGCACCTTGACTGAAGTGGCAACCAACGAGACCGTACAGCATCTCTCGAAACTGCTTCAAACTTCTTTGAAGGATACTGAAGATTTCTGGGCCTCCCCTCCTTCCGAGTCGCAACTTCTTCCATTGGTGGATACTTCTGGTACGTGTTTCGTGCAGTATGATCTTATTCCTTTCTAATCACCACATTGCTAGATGCTGAGGAGGAAACCGCAAATTTGAAGTTCAGACGTTTGGTCACCCTCCATATTCGGGCCACACTGCTCGCAGACGTCTTCTCAGCGTCTGGCTATGCTAATGGACGATCATCCTCTGTGGGATTGCTACAACTTCTGATGGGCAGCATGCCTTCACAGGCCATCATGGATCTAGGTGCCCTCCATCGTGCAAGCATTTGGGAAAATATCGTCTTGAATGCAGGTCTGGAATCCAAGGGGTTCGAGACGGAAAGCTTCTCGCTTCCAGGCGACATTACTCCATTGCCTCTAGAAGGTGACACACCAGAGCAAGCTGAAACGTCGAATGCTCCTGGTTCTTCTGCGCAAAATGGGGTGCAGCCGGAGCTAGGTGCAGCACCTCCAGCAGCGAAGAAACCGACTGTGGGACCATCGGAGCCAAGATTTCAGAATGCAGCTGCGCTCAAGCACCTCACTCACGGGATTCCCAATGCGCTTTCCCCCTTCTATCAAGGTGAGGTGTCTCTTCCTCGATTCACGGTTGCGTTCTGACAAGTTGAAAGCTATCGTCAAGACATGCCATGCCCGCAGAAATGTCGACTCAGCGCACAAGAAGCAGGTCCTCGACACCACGAAGCTGATTTCGGACATAATGATGAAGCATCTTCAGTTCAAGGAAGCCGACATTGCCAATATCACAAGCTTGAAGGAGTCCGCAGAAACCGATGGAAATATCTCGCTGCTCTTGACGTATTACACCATTATCTTTGGCCTCTTTTCTACCCTCCTCACAGATGGTACGTCAAAGTCTATGATAATGAGACACCCTACTGACGTTGTACAGATCGCTCGACGACGGTGGCCCTCCACACCGTGGCAATGTGGTCGTTCTATCGAGCTGGTGGCCTTGATGCCCTCTTGAAAGTATGCGACTTGTTTATCTCACGGATTGCTGAGATCTCCGAGAAGAGCCAAGACGACCGTACAGAGCAGGAAAAGAAAGAGCTGTTCCATTCGTTTGGTGGGTTGAAGGTAGCTTTGCATCTCCTTCATCCCATCGTCTCGTCAAAGTCCATGGAGTCCGGACAGGCGCATCTCATCATCACCCGGGACAAGAAGGATACGGACCCCGACTACTTCGAAACGCACAATTTCCTCGTCAAGCTTCGACTTGCGGCGTTGCCCACAATCTATGGCCTATGGACAGCTCCTTGGTTGGTCCAATCGCCCGCCGGAGTCAGCCGTGCAATTGTTCGGACCGTCCTGGAACTGGTCAGTGGTGAAGGAGAAGAATCAGGAAGCGATCCGTCCCAAGAGGCCATGCCTGGCATTCCAACCCCTCAAAGCATACCCCGGCCACCCGGACCAGATGAAAATCGAGTTCGCGTCTTGATAGACATGGGATTTCCAAGATCAGCAGCTGAACGAGCCCTCGTCCGAACGCATAACAACGTCAACGCAGCAGCCGAGCTATTGGTCAACCAGCCATTCCCCTTGCCACCAGACCCACAACCTGAACCAACGCCTGCAACCCAAGAGGCTGAAAATCCCCCAGCTGAAAATCCCCCAGCTGAAGATCCCCCAGCCGAAACCCCTCCAACCGAAAACCTTCCAACCGAAAATCCTCCTCCGGCCGAAAATCCCCCAGCCGAAAACACTCCTCCCGCAGAAGAGCCTATTGCTGCAGAAGCCAACGAGGGACCCGCTGAGACTCCTACGCCCGAGCCTTCTCAGGAGCCACCTCAGGAGTCACGGGCGTCGAGTCCCCCGCCAGAGTCCAGCCCTGAGCAAACATCTGAACAAGAATCGAAGACTGAAGAGCCGGCCACACCGCCTGGTCGGTCAGCGGAAGAATGGCGTACAGCTTTGAACGATGCTAGGAAACCATTGATCCAGAGTCTGAGCCGTCAAGCTCTGCTTCTGATCGACGAACACCACCAACTCCTGTTTGACCTCCAAAAGGCATTCACCAAAGGCAGCCCCGACCAAAAAGAAGCAATTCAAAACCTCGTCGACGACATCAAAGCATTCTCACCTCAGGCCTACGACGTTCAGGAACAACCTTTGGCAAATCGATGTCGTTTGCTTGCTCTGGTTCTTTGTGAGCCACCCAACCCGCTTTCTCAAGAGACGACCAACGTCCTCCTCGACAACTTGCTCGCCCTTCTGTCAAGTATCACGATCGAAAACCCCCCGAAGTGGTTGGCAGCCCATCTCCTCGTCACAGAGGCCCTTTTCACCCTGGCTGAAGAGCCCAGATCCATCACACTCCCCAAAGAAGGTGAACCCGTCGTCCCCGAGCCCATCCAAGTCGGTCCTTCTCGAACTGCGGCCCGCAACACTGTTTTCAAACTGTGCTTGCGCCTCCTTTCCCTCGACGATTTGCAGTCGGATGAATTACTCTCTGTTCTGCGACTATTTGTCCTCTTCACCCGCCAAAGAGAATTGGCTGACCAGTTCATCGAGGCGAATGGGCCCGGCTTGCTTTTCCAGAGGTTGAGAGCCTCTCCTGTGAACGGAGGATCTTCGTATATTGCCACCATTCTGCGCCACCTTGTGGAAGACGAGACCACCATCCGAAACATCATGCAACATGGCATCAAGAGGTACTTCACCACGCCTCGCCCACGTATCGTCGAGATCTCCACCTATGTCAAGAATTGCAGCTCTATTGCACTGCGTGACGTGGACGCCTTCATCGAATCCTCCAAGGCATTGTGTCAACTGAGCTCTCCGTATGGTCAGACGCCTCGCCCCGAAATCAGCCTCCAGCCGGACGTCGTCAAATCGGTCACAGGCCCGAAGCCGGAATCGACGGACATGGTTGTTGATAGTGCTCCTACAAGCCATACCCCGAGCCTGTCAGTGAAACTGGCTGAAGCGGTCGTTCATCTTCTAATCAACGAGGTCACGACAACCATGAAGGTTATCAACGAGCGAACAGTTCCACCATCTCAAACAGATGCGCCATCCACGAGTGACACCCCTGCAACTGCCTCCAACCCTGCGGAAAACGCCAGCTCTCCTCAGCAGGAAGGTAGCAAGGCGTCGGATCCGAAGGAAGATACTGACCTTCACGACAAATTCCAATACGTTTGCTTCCTGATGCAATGTCTCTCGGAGCTGCTTCTCTCTTACGATGCATGCAAAGTCGCTTTCCTTTCATACTCTCCGAAGAAGAAGACCCAGACCCCCGGGAAGGAGACCGCAACCAATCGATTCCGGACAGCAACCCTGCAATTCTTCCTCACTGACCTTGTCACCTTTGGCACCGTCAACCCTCAACCCGAGGCCAAGCTCCGCAGCAGGATGATGCTTTGTGATTGGGCCATCACCGTCATGATCTCCCTCTGTGCAGAAAGTTCTTCGAATAGCGACCCCAAAGAGGTCTCTGCCGATCTGGTATCTGTACGGAAGTACGTTCTCGAAACCATCAGCCGCACCATCAAGGATCCGCCAGCCTCTGAAAATCTTGACGCGAAATATGGTCGTTTACTTGCCCTCGCGGAACTCTGCAATCGGCTGCTCACCGTTCGCTTCAACACCCTCAGCAACCCTCGCAAGAACAATGCAGAGGTTCCAACTCACGTGTCAAAGACCATGTTGGAGAAGAATTTCGTTTCGACCCTCACCACAGCATTGTCGGAAATCGACCTCAACTATCCCTATGTTCGATCTTTGGTCACTGCGATCCTGAAGCCCCTTCAATACCTGTAGGCATCGGAAACTCTTGCCATACTTTTCTTTCTGACTTTTTTTTCGTAGGTCGAAGATTGCAATGAAGATGAGCCGGTCTTCGTCGAAGCTGAAAGAGGAGGAAGATGGTGCTAGCAGCGGCAGCGAATCGTCGGCGTCTGAGGATGAAGATGAAGACGTTGACGTCGAGCGGGAAGAGACGCCTGACCTGTACCGCAACTCAGCGCTTGGGATGTATGCAGGGGTAAGTCTTGTAATAGTCCCATCTTAGCTGCTCTCTCTCACCACTATCATTATGAAGGAGATGGATGATGGACGGCACCCAGAGAACGAGGAAATGGATGGTGAAGAATATGGAGATACAGACGAAGATGTAGAAATGGACTACGGGGAAGAAACGGGGAGCGACGATACCTCTAATACTGATGAGGACGAAGACGAGGACGATCTAGGAGAGGAGGACGATGTCGAAAACTCGGAAAGCGCTTGGGAAGAAGTTGAAGATGATGACGAAGAAGGTTTGGTGGAGAATGAAGAAGAAGGACCTGAGCATGATGATGATGAGGATGACCAAGAGGATGATGTCGGTGCAGGTGGGGACGAAGACGAGGGGGGTGATGACGAAGAAGAGATGATGTGGGAGGTGTGTCAAGTCAACGGACGACGCTTGCGCTCTGACTGATCCTCCATTTACTTCACAGGATGTAGTGGAAGATGAAGGAGTCCTCGAAGCTAACGCAGAAGAGTACGAAGAAGATGGGAATGGAGGTAAGTGTCAAGATCGCTTATCGGACAGGACAACCAACTGACTCCCGCAGCAGTGCCAATACAAATCATCCACGAAGATGAGGCGGATGCTGGATCAGAAGAAGAATATAGGATGGACCACGGATTCTTCAATTTCGACAGCGCTTTCAATCCTGAGGCCTTTGTACACGCTGGCAACCCTCGAGACGCCGGTATCTTTGCTCCACGACGTACTCGCGGACATGGTTCGTCTTTGTGCTCGTTTATACGTTGAAGATACTAATTACCAGATATAGACGATGGTTCGCAATTCTTTGGACGGTCTCGCAGCGGTAATGCGCCGGCGCCAGAAGCCACTGTGCACCCCCTTCTCCTCAACACCGCGAACAATCAACGTTCTTCTACTCACCATGGTCGAGGCTCTCGCCATCACACGCAGCGCATAGTGACTGGGGCCGCAGGGTCTGACGAGCTCATTCAACAGTTGGAAGAAGTCATGGGCCCGGGATCCGGTCAATTTTTCCAGCACCTCATCGCTCAGGGCGCGGCAGGCTTCTTCCCCGATGGCTTCAGACTGGAGGTTCCGGGTGCTGCTCTTGTTAACCTCAACCGAACTGCATTCGGCGGTCTCCGACGAGGTCAAGCGTTCTCTGCCTCTATCCGAGTTGAACGAGCTCCCCGACCAAGTAGCCACAGGCATGGTCGAGAGTTTGAACCCTTGCCAACGGTTCAACGGTGGATCGAGGAAACAAAAATTCTTCATGGCGACTTTGTCAACGAACGCATTGGAAAGCTTGTCAACCATGTCGCACTCGCCCTTTTACCAGCTGCTATCGAGGCCGCCAAACAAGCGAAAATCCGTGAGGAGGAAGAAGCTGCTCGGATCGCTGTCGAGAGAGAAAAAGAAGAAGCCAAGAAGGAAGAGGAGGCCAAGTCCAAGGCGGAGGCAGAGACAGCGGAGGGAGAAACAGAGGCTCCCAGCAATGAACAGATGGATGCGGAACCTACCTCGACCTCACCCACAGCCACAGCGCCCCAAGTCGAACAACAGGAAGTTAAGGCCCCAGCCACTGAAACCATCACCGAATCCCAACCTCCACCTAACGTTTCCGAAACAGCAGAGCAGGCTGACCAAGTCATGGCAGAAGCATCCAATCCCGACACTGTCGACGCTGAGATGGCAGATGCTGAAGATTCCAATCAAGAGCAACCTTCGACGACGCCGGATGGCTCACCCGAGGCGTCAACCTCCCAGCAAGAGCCAGAGGCCTCTGCTTCTGCTGCCCCAGAGCGAATCACGGTCATGATCCACGGCAGTCCCGTTGACATCACTGACACAGGGATTGATCCCGACTTCCTCGCTGCCCTCCCCGACGACATGCGTGAAGAGGTTTTGAATCAACATGTTCGTGACCAAAGAGCGGCCCGTGTTGAGCGGCCAGCGGACTCGCAGATCAGTACCGAATTCCTCGACGCCTTGCCCCCCGACATCCGAGCGGAAATATTGCAACAGGAAGCTATGGAGCGAGAGAGGCGACGGGTTGAAGAAAGCGCTGCTGCCTCCAGAGGTCCGGCCGAGATAGATCCAGCTAGCTTCATTGCCAGCCTCGATCCAACGCTCCGACAAGCAGTTTTGATGGAACAAGACGAAGGATTTATTGCGAGCCTGCCATCCCATATGCTTGCAGAGGTTGAGGAATATCGTGGGCCAGGTCCCAGGCGCCATCTTGCTACTCGATCTGCCCCACCACGGATCCCGCCTCAAGCTCAGCCACCGAAACCGCGACCGCAACACGATGCCATACAGTTATTGGATAAAGCCGGCATTGCAACCCTCGTCCGCTTACTGTTCTTCCCGCAGGTCTTGCGAAAAACTTTGCTCTTCAAGGTTCTTGTAAACCTATGCGAGAACTCGAAAACCAGGACCGAACTATTCAACCTCCTGCTCAGCATCCTTCAGGACGGGACTGGAGACCTCGCTGCTGTCGACAAGAGCTTTGCCCAGATGTCTGTCCGAAGTACCAAGCCACAAACACCGAAATCCGTTGGGAAGCAAAAGCTCGGCCCTGAATATCTCTCTTCCCTCGCTCTGCCAGCGTCGCAGATGGAGGCGTTCCCAGATCTCATCGCCCAGAAGTGTCTAGATGCCTTGAGCTACATCGTCACTTCCAACGAATTGGCTTCTCTGTTCTTCCTTACGGAGCACGAGGTCCCAGCGGGCCTTCGCAAATCATCGACAAAGAAGGGCAAAGGAAAGGAGAAGCAAGTTCCCCACTCGCACTATCCCATCGTACTTCTCCTTGGCCTGTTGGACAGACAGCCCCTCCTTCGCACCCCCGCCATCATGGAATCTGTTGTCGGCCTTCTGGCCATCGTTACGCGACCCCTGACCAGCCTCAAGGATACGAAGCCGCCCGCCTCAATCAGTGGACCTTCAATCGAGGGATCTAGCCAACCAACAGAGACCAGCGTGGCAGAACCTCCTTCTGAGACCCCTGCAGCAGCATCTGCACCTCCCCCTGCTAGCGAAGCACCATCAACCGAGACTGCCGCACAACCAGGTAACTTGTATCGTACCTCTAGAGCCCGTCTCATTACTGACACCGCTCGACCAGTAGCGTCCTCCACGCAAGCACCACCTGCTGGCACCACTGGATCAGAACCCAAGATCGAAACCGTGGAGGAGAAAGTACTTCTCGCCAACCCGCCACAGATTCCTCACCCAGTCCTCCGCCTCATCGTCAACATCCTCACCATTGGCGAATGCTCTGGCCGAACCTTCCAACAAAGCCTTGCTCTTATCCAGCATCTGTCGTACATTCCAGACGCACGGGACGTCATTGCCCAGGAACTGAAGGCGAAGGCTCAAGAATTCGGACAGACGCTCATTGGCGACTTGGAAGAACTAGCTGGGGCCCTTCAGGTCGGAAATGACGACGCCATGACCAGTTGCATTGCCAACAAGTTCTCTCCTGCATCTTCTACCCAGGCTAAGCTCCTTCGAGTCTTGAAAACCATCGACTATATGTACACACCAAAAGCGTCGCCAAGCACCGTAAAGGACAAGGAGAAGGAGAAAACCCAGGATATCGAGAAGGTGCAAGCTATCTACGAGTCCTTCCGATTCTCCACGCTCTGGAAGAAATTGGGACGTTGCTTGGAGATTATCAGCGAGAAGCCCGACACAGAGCATATCGCTACTGTACTCCTCCCTCTCATCGAGTCGCTAATGGTAGTTTGCAAATACGTTGGCTCAACGGCACAGTCGACCATCGCCGCTCGGGCGGTGCGGGGGGCCACCTCACCCAAGTCACCAACGACGCCCACGCCCAAGGAGTCCATGGAGGAGCTATTCATCTCATTCACCGATGCCCACCGTAAGGTCCTGAACCTGATGGTCCGCAACAACCCATCTTTGATGAGCGGATCGTTCTCGCTTTTGGTCAACAACCCCCGTGTTCTCGATTTCGACAACAAGCGCAACTACTTCAATCAGCAACTACATCGACGACCGCACATGCGCGAGCACCACGGCACTCTACAGCTCAATGTTCGCAGAGCGAGGGTTTTCGAAGACAGCTTCCAGTACTTGCAGAGGAAGTCAGGCGACCAGATCAAGTATGGCAAACTCAATGTCCGGTTCTACGATGAAGAGGGTGTCGATGCTGGGGGTGTGACACGAGAGTGGTTCCAGATTCTTGCAAGGCAGATGTTCGACCCCAACAACGCGCTCTTCCAGCCATGTGCCGCGGACAAGCTTACCTACCAACCCAACAAGAACTCTTGGGTGAACCCTGAGCATCTCTCGTTCTTCAAGTTCGTTGGGCGCGTTATCGGCAAGGCTATCTACGACGGACGCCTGCTTGATGCATACTTCGCTAGGAGCTTGTACCGGCAGTTGTTGAACAAGCCCGTGGACTATAAAGATGTGGAGTGGGTCGACCCTGAGTATTACAAGTCGCTCTGCTGGATCCTGGAGAATGATCCCACCATCCTTGACCTGAATTTCAGCGTCGAAGCTGACGAGGTAAAGTTCCTCTCCCCCTCTTTCAATGCATCGAGTACTAACCCCCGTTTTCAGTTTGGTGTCAACCGCATCATTCCTCTGAAGGAGGGCGGTGAAAGCGTTATAGTCACCCAGGAGAACAAGAGGGAGTTTGTCCAACTTTCTGCGCAGTACCGACTCTATTCTTCCATCAAGGACCAGATCGAGAATTTGTCGAGTGGGTTCTACGAGATCATTCCCAAGGATCTCATCACTATCGTACGTTTTCCTCCTGACGATATACGGGGACTGTATCTAACCACATCTACCTACAGTTCAATGAGCAAGAGCTCGAGTTGCTGATCTCTGGAACCCCTGACATTGACGTTGACGAGTGGCGAGCAGCGACAGAATACGTTGGCTACAGCAGCACCGATCCCAACATTGTCTGGTGGTGGCGTGCCCTCAAGTCTTTCAACAGGGACGAACGAGCCAAGGTGTTGTCGTTTGCAACGGGGACATCCAAGGTACCATTGAACGGCTTCACTGAGCTCCAAGGTGTCCAAGGCGTACAGAGGTTCTCAATCCATCGGGCTTATGGTGAAAATGATAGGCTTCCTCAGGCACATACTTGTATGTGCTTTCTCGTCTTTCTCTTGTGATGAGAGTGTTTGCTGATACACGGAAACTGTAGGCTTCAACCAGATCGATCTTCCACAATACTCGTCCTATGAAATGCTTCGGCAGCAGTTGCTACTTGCAATCAACGAAGGTGGTGAAGGCTTCGCGTTCAGCTAAGGAGTCGGCGAATCGTATCCATATTCTTGCTAGCTATTTCTATATCTCTCTTTCGAAAGTCAATAGAGCAGTAGTAAATCACGTGTAATACCATTTTTCATACATTCAAATGCATTTTCATGAACTCTGTCTCCTGTTGTCTCAGCCGTCCCGAAGAGGAAAGGACCCGACGACCCCACACCGGCAATAGCGAGCTATGTTTGCCGGGCGGAATTTAGGGGGACTGCAGTATAATAATCCATCCACTCGATGTTGCCCACATTCTCGGAACCCTCTTCGGCCTTTGCTGGTATGCTCAATCCTCATGGCGTGGCTCCGTTCATCTCGCTGACAGTGCTTTCTCCAGAACCACCTCCATTCCACAGTGCAATATGAGAGGATTCGTCGTCAAGGACCTTGCCCACCCTTCTAAAATCCCTCTGTCGACGGACGCTCCTGAGCCCAAGGCAGGCGCTGGACAAGTCCTTGTCGACGTGTATAGCGCAGGATTGAATTTCTTCGACGTACGTATCATCGTGCTGCTCCGTCAAGCAAGAGGTATCGACGATCCGTTTCTCCCCAGATCCTCCAAGCTCAAGGCAAATACCAAAACAAGCCCCCACTTCCCTTCGTACTCGGCACGGAATTTGCAGGCCGCATCTCCTCCAAACACCCCATCCCCGAGGGATGCCCTTTAAAGCCCGGTCAGCGGGTGTTCGGAGCTGCACAGGGAGCGTTTGCGGACGTCGTCTCTGCCGAGTGGGCCAAACTCATCCCCTTGCCCGATAACATCAGTTTCGACCAGGGTGCCGGGCTGTTCGTCACTTGGCCTACGAGCTATGAGGCGTTGGTGGGGAGGGCGGAGCTCAAGAAGGGTGAGTGGGTGCTTGTGACGGCTGCCGCTGGGGGTGTAGGCATTGCTGCTGTTCAGATTGCAAAGGGTGAGTGAGCTATGTCTGCCTTTACTCCCATTATATTTACTGATGATTATTGCTACATGTAGCTCTGGGAGCCAAAGTCATCGCCGCTGCTGGGTCCGCCTCCAAGATCGAAGTCGCCAAGAAGTTTGGAGGCGCCGACTATGGGGTCAACTACTCCACTCCCGGCTGGCAGAAAGAGGTCCTCAAAATCACGGGCGGAAAGGGTGTGGATGTCATCTATGACCCCGTTGGCCTTATCAACGACTCGCTCAAGTGCATCGCATGGAAAGGGCGCGCCCTCGTCATCGGTTTCGCTGCGGGCACGATCGAGAAGGTGCCAATGAACCTCGTTCTTTTGAAAAATGTCAGCTTGGTCGGGTTGCATTGGGGCGCATACACCCAGAAGGAGCCTTCGCGTATTCCTGTGGTATGGAAAGAGCTTCTGGACATGTTCGCGTCAGGTACCGTGCAGCCTGTGACCTATACCGAGACGTGGCCCTTGGAGAAGTTGAGCGAAGGGCTGGGAGCCCTGGAGAGGAGAGAGACTTGGGGTAAAGCAGTCATCAGGGTCAGGGAGGAAAACGAAGGCAGGGTGGCGAAGCTTTGAAAATTGTAGTCTGACTATCTATAAGTATATATCAAGTAAAACGCCGACCCTTACGATACATTAAATGCGCTACTGACGTCCAACGAAAATGCAACGAATTCCATAAAAAACAAGTTCATGCAGGAACCAATGTCCTATCCCAAGCTTCCTTCTCATAGTCCTTTGTTTCCATCATGTCCAACTCGTCTAGCTCATCCTCTTCTAGCAGCTGTCTCCGGAACTCCTCGTCTTCGGACGGGGTTGGTAGAAAAGGGAGGAGGGAGTCATCGTCGTCGGTGTCCTCGTGCATCTCGCCATCCATCATGGTGTCTGAATCATGGTCCAACTCTAGGGCGTCGTCTTCTTGCGCTACCTCCTGACCGTCTTCTTCCTGACCTTCTCCCTCCTCTTCTTCGTCGCTGTCTTCCTCATCGTCACGTCTTGTTTCTCTTTGAGGTACTGTAGGGGAAGCGGACGACGAAGAATCAGAAGCCTGGCTTCGCACTCTTTCATCCAAAGGCCTGTATTCCTGTGGCAGATGGACGAACGGTCCGTAGAGCGCTTGGTGAGGAGACAATGCGGGCAGTCCACCACCTCCTCTCCCCACCAAAGTCTTGGAAACCAAATCTTCCTCTGTTGCGTCCAAAGCCATAATCCTCCCAAGATAAATCTTTCTCTCTTCGAACTTGAACCCCATCGTCTCCAATGCTAACTTCACATCGTCCGGCCTGATATATTCGGCTCTCAGCTCGCTGCTACCGTTGTCTGAAGCATTGTCTTTCTGACGAGTACTGCGTTGTCTCCACACTTTCGTCCTGTCCCGCGCCTTGCTCTCTGATTCGCATAAGAGTATGGAACGGTGCACGAGATCCGTTGTGAACTCGCAGAGAATGCCAAGGACGATGCGGATGAGGTCGGCAGAGAGAGATGGAGAGCCCGGGATGGTACGGTCAGCGTAGCCTGAGCTGAAGAAACTGTAGACAGAGAGATTAGCGAATGCTATCTGTGAGGACGGAAGTCACCGTACTTCATGAGTTTCCCCATCGCTCCGAGATTGAAATATCCCAACCCTTCCGTGTTTATAACATCGGCGTCGATTCCAGCCTCCAGGAACTCCTGCTTGTATTTGAAGGATTCGGTCGTTCGACCTGTTGGAGTTTTCGATCCATTTTCTTCCTCTTCCTCCTCTTCCTCCTCGTCATCCAATTCATCCTGCTCTGCTTCGTCTTCATCATCATCTTCGTCTTCGTCCTCATCCTTCGCGGATTTCTCCTTCTTTCTTGGACTCGAAACCTCTTCGTCCTCCTTGCCCTTGCCCTTTGCCTTCGGACCAGACTTCAGCCTAACAGACTTAACGTCTACCCCCTCCTCTGTCAAACCCTTCTTCAAAGCGCGTTGCTTTCGCATGTACAGACGCTTTTGAAGGCGTCTTCTTGAGACCGGAGACAACTGCAACATATTCGTGACCGAAGTAGGTGCAGGCGTAGTTTCCGTTTCCTTCCCCTCCGAACTCGAAGAAGACGGAGTCTGTGACCTTGGGGCATGTTGAGAACTTGCCAAAGGGCGGATGTAGCTGTCAATATCATCTTCGTCCAATGAATCGTCTTCGCTTCCGCGTGCTGCGCCTTCGACAGAAGATTTCGAATTTGAGGTAGGCTCAGATGATGACCGTTGGGATTTAGAAGGAGAGGGTATGATTTCTAGATGAGCAGAGGCGTCTTCTGATTCTCTGAGGATGTTGTCGAGAGCTTGGAGTTGGTTGTTCAGAAAGTAGAGGCCAGAGGTTTGGAGCGTTGCTTCTTCGCCTTCCTGCTCCTCGTCCTCGTCTTCGTCCTCTTGATCTTGGTCGTCGACTCCCTCCTCCCCCACCTCACTGCCGTCTTCTTCCTCATTGTCGATTTTCCTTTTCTTCCTGCCTCTGTCTTCAGACATGGGCCCGACGTAACCTCCGCACTGTTCCTCGAACCTACTAACAACCTTTGCTAGACGCTCCTCGAAATCGACCCAATCGTTCGACATTTCATGAGCGATAGGGTAGGTTTTACGACGCTCCAAAGGGTCATGTTCTACTTGTAGAGAGAGGGAGTCGCGTGAGGGGTATGAGCCGCGTTTTCGCTTTTGACCAGCACGGATCGGTTCCTCTTCGTTACCTTGCTGTTGTTCCACTGGGACGCCGTCAGGCATACTAGATCCATCGTGGTTTTCTTCGTCATCGTCTTCTACAAGATCTCCTGCTATCCCAGCCGCAAACTCTTCGAGCGTCTGTTCCAACGCCCTGAGGTAGATACAGACCTGAAACACGCTCTTCGTCTTGACATTCGAAGCTATCAAGTCTGGTCGTAGCCTCGAACACGTCGAAAGCGCGTGAAAAAACGCGTTTTTCTCTGTTTCTGTCCAATGAGCGTCGAATAACGGATTTTTGAGCAGACCTTCCCCGCCTTCCTCTTCCTCGATGTCTTGTTCTTCCTCCCACCTGCCATGTAGATACCCTCTGACATCCTCCACATGCCTACAAAATTCTTCGTAGTAAGGCACGTTGATATCGTCCTTGTTGGCATCCGCTTTCTCTGCCCTCTTTTTCTTGTTGGTGAGCAAGGCCTTTCTCAGACTGCTCGTCTGATGTTCGGCCCAAGTACGTGAACGCCGTCTCGACGTAGATTTGGTGGGTGGGTGGTAGTCGCGTTCGCCGCTAGTGTCCTTTCGTACCATGTCCGGTTATGTGTTGCCGGCAACGCGAAAGTAATCCAGATAGTAAAATCTAGCCGATGGTCGGTCCGTCATTGTGCAAGCTGTTCACTTCCCTAATTCGTCTCTGTTTGGCACTCGGGAATTGCCTGGAGGTTCTCACCACAACTTCTACCGCTATCCACTGTCGAAGAACTGGGATTCAATCTAGCTTTTTCTCAACCAGCCGACATGTCTGAAATCCCGAGTTTTCTTGGAGATAAGGATTATAATCCTGTCAACAGTTCGCAGCGCAATACCCTGCTTCTGCGTTAATTTGGCGCTCGCGTCGCCTCCCCGCTGCCAGGACCCGGATACCATGACTGCCCTTCAGGCTTTCGACGAGGCCATCTGTGCGGATGAGTCTGTTCGTCTCTCATCTCCCGTCGACAGCATACAACAGGACATACTATCTTTCCAACTCTGGGGGGACCGTTGCTTCGGGTGCGACGGGGCTACAAGCAAGATATGTAGGCTAAATCGTTTGGAGGATACCCGATCGCGATGCCGGAAGAGCAAAATCTCCGTGGTAAGCCCTGGATCTGCACCTCCCCAGCTAAGCTTACCATCTCTTTCTCTCGATTTCGTGGTGATGCTGATATTATGATTGTGACATCCTCCCCTAAAAAACACCCGAAACTCTACCAGGTCCAAGCTATATTGCTTTCGTAGTCTGGATGCTGGATGCTGTGTATAACTAGCGATATATATCATCGGCATAATTATTCCTCAGATTCACGTCGTGCTCTGTGAGTTGGGAAGTAAATGAGTAGAACGAGAACAGTTCACGAGCAAAGCATCACCGTGGGCCGTGAACGAAACTGCTCGAGCAATCCATCAGGATTGGCTCAGTCATTGTTTGGGAGCGTTTCAAATCCTCACTGTTCTAGTCGGAAAGAAAGCCAGATATTCGCCATAGACGCCGCAGAGTCACGAGATGCCCCTAGATTTGGCATCAATCAGGACTGGGACGCCTTGAGGCTTATCTTGAACTTGGACCACCATCCACTGTCGAAACTTGCGATTCAACCAAGCTCTTCTCTCAAAATCACCAACCGACATGTCTGAAACTACTATATCTCGTGGAAGAAGGAACCGTGCCGGCAACTCGAGGCGCAGCACTCCGGCCCAATCTCGCGCCCCGACTCCAGGCGCTGACGGCGGTCGGCCCACCAGCAGAGTCCGTAGAATTATGGATAAGGTGGAGAGCGGCGTTAGGAGCATGCTCTGTATAAGCGATCCAGAAGAGGGGGAGATCCGGGAAGTGAGGCTTGATATCGAGGGCCCCGGCGCTACAGGCGATAATAATCATAATGCGGCCATCGGTACTGCCGCCGAAGCTGAGGAGGCCACCGCTCCGGCGAGCAGCGGTGCTCAGGCTAGCGAAACGACGCAGCTTGTGGTAGAGACGACTCCTCCCGCGATCCGTATCGAAGACCGTGTACAAGAGACCGCGTCATCCCACCAGGSCTACCGCTGCGGCAGCCTCAGCCGCGATGGACGAACAGAGTGTCGTTCCGCCGGACACTACAACCTCCTCTGCTACTCCGGCTCCTATGTTGACTGAGGAGCAAGCCATCGACGATTCGTCGTCCCTGGTAGCTCATGATAACGCGAAAACTTCCAAGTCTTCCAAGTCCTGGGCCGTTACGAAAGGGGCGTTTAAGATAGCACTGGGTACCGCTGCAACCCTGGTCCCAGAACCCTTCAAAGGCCCTGCTGAAGCACTACTGAAGGTAGTTGACGCCGTCGAGGTACGTGTCCATTTCCGTCACTGATCCATCCCCATCGCTGAGCGATTGCACAGAAAGCTAGTTCAGTTAAGGAAGAGGTAAAAATCTTGAAGGAACGTTGTGACCTTTTGGGCATAAGCATTGTGAATGCTGTCAAAGGGAAGGATGAGGGGCTGCTTTCGGAAGATCTGAAGAAGAGTATTGGACGTCTTGTTGAGTATGTTTACTGTGCTGAATTCTCTGGACCGATGTGTCTGATGAACCTCTCAACCTCAGGGGAATGTGGGATACTTTGAAGGATGTGAATCTGGAGCAGTCAAAGGGACTGACAGTGTTTGTGCTCGCCGAGGATGACATTGATGTTCTCAAGAAGGCCAACAAGAGGCTTGATGAACTTTTGCAGTGCTTTTGGGTATGTTTCCTTATAATTCTTCCGTGTCACCATTGCAGTGGCTCATTTGTTTCTTTGACAGATTGAAAACCATATTGCAGGAACCATTGTTTTGCAAGACTTGCTTCTTGCTGTTCAGGACCAAACAGGATGGATGCATGGTTTCTCTCAGACTATCAATCAGCATGTCAAGGTACAAGCATCATCACCCTTCATCAGTTTTTCTGACTAAATCAACAAACAGAATTCCACTCTTTACCAACTCAAGCGAGTTTCTGGTGCTGCTTACAACTCACAAGATGTTGCAGCCAAAATTATGCCATGTTTTAAAGGCACTCGCTTCACCCTCTTGGCTAACATTGGACACTGGATGGGTGGTACAACAACTGACAGCCCTAGTCCACCACTCTATATTCTTGATGGCATTGCTGGCATTGGGAAGTCTACTGTGGCTCTAACTGTGGCACAACGTGCTGCAGGTATGAACTCTCTTGGAGCCAGTTTTTTCTTCTCTCGGGATGAGATTGAAAGAGCAAGATCCCTTGGCTTTGTGCAAACTATTGCATATCAGCTTGCTCGGTATGACACAACCTATGGGGAACCTGTTCCTGCTGCCATTGATAACAATCCTGAAGTCTTGGACCAGATTCTCAATGAGCAGTTCCGTGTGCTTGTTGCTGGCCCACTTTTCCCACTGCTTCAAAAGAGAGTGACACCTCTTGTCCTGGTCTTTGATGCTCTAGATGAATGTGTTGAGCCAGATGCTTCAGCCATTCTTGAGCTTATCATATATTCTGTCTCTCAGCTGCCCAATGTCAAGGTTCTTCTGACTACACGTCCAGAATTGAAACTCAGAAGCAAATACATGGGCAGAGCAAATGCAAACATCCCTCACCTCCAAGAGATAGAAGATCTCATTGTTGAGCAGGATATCAGGTTGTATGTGGATTACTCTCTGTCACCAGAGAATATACAAAAAGCTCTAGGAGATTCTTATGATACTGCCTGGAAGCCAAGCCAAAAGGCAAAAGACAAGCTTGTTCAACTTTCTGGGAAACTCTTCATCTTTGCATCTACTGCTGTCAAGTTTATACTTGATGATTGCCATCTTGATCCTGAAGACCAACTTGAAATTCTATTCAAAAATTCACAGTCTATCCCAACCTCTCAATTGGATAGTCTGTATCTTCATGTCCTTGAATCTGCTAAGCCTGCTCAAAATGCAGAAAACTGGCTTAGTAAATTTCAACTGATTGTTGGTGCTACTCTGTTTCTTCAGACTCCTCTTTCAATAATCATTTTTGCAAAGCTATTGGGTCAAAAAGAAAATGCTATCTAGTGATTTACAGGCTCGGGCTTGAAGCCCTGAGCCGGCCCAAGCCGGGCCCGTTTAGGCCGAGCCGAGCCGGGCCTGATGCTATTTAGCACTAGGGCCTGGCTCAGGCTTGGGCCCGGCCTGGGTTTTTGGACCTTTCAGGCCCAGGGCTTTGGTAGGGCCTGGGAAAATGTGAAAACTTTTAATCAGAAAATGTGTATTTGGTATAGTGGTTGAAGCGTCTCGCCTCTCTAAAAGGCTGATAGTTCAATCCCAACATGTTTCAACTATTTCTGGGCCTTCTGGGATCTCCTCGATAGCGCTATACAAATTATACTACACTTAATTGTAGTCAAATAAGTAATTCATTACAAAAAAAATTGTAGTCTTAAAAGCCGGGGCCTGAGCCCAAGCCGGGCCTGGCTTTGCACAAGCCCTTGACAAGGGCCGGGCTTATGATTTTGACAAGCCTGAGCCCCCTCAGGCCAGGCCCAAGCCGGGGCTTTCAGGCCGAGCCCGAGCCCGTAAATCACTAATGCTATCAAGGCAACTTTGGCCAACTTGCACTCTGTTCTTGCACCATTTGGCCATGGTTCTACTTTTACATACAAGGTTCACCACAAATCTTTCCCTGATTTTGTGTCTGGACCTTCTTGCCCTCCAGCCTTTCAGATTATAGAAGAACAGCATCATTTGCATTTGGCTAAATATTGCCTGCAAGTAATGAACAAGCAGCTCAAGTTTAACATTTGCCAAGTGTCCTCTCAAGATCAATATAAAGATCTTGAGGCTGAATGTAGATCACATTTCTGGAGAACTAAACTATGCAGTTTGCTACTGGGCTATTCATTTAGCCAAAAGCAGCATGGAGGCTATAAGCACTGAGCTTGCAATGCCAATGGAGACATTTACAAAAGAGCACCTGATGCACTGGATTGAAGTATTGGCATACCTCAAACAACTGGATTTAGCATATCACACACTTGTAGAAGTATCAAACATACTTGTAAGTTCAGTGAGCTTGAGATACAATTACAATGACTAATTATTTTATTACAGGAAAGTGAAGGATCAGAACTCTCAAAAATCTTACAAGATGGCCAGAGGTTCATTCAGCTCAACTCTAATATTCTCAGGAGGTCACCTTTGCATCTTTACTGGTCCTGCATTCCACTGGCACCACGGCAAACAATAATCTTCCAATTGTATCAAAAGCAAAGTCTTGGGATTGCAACAAAACAGGGAGACCTGATGTGGCCTTTGGAATTAGCAGTTCTGAGTGGACATTCATCCGCAGTAAATTGTGTTGCTTTTTCACCCAGTGGAAAAGTACTGGCATCTGGGTCAAATTCTGGGATTGTGTATCTATGGGACAGCCAGGCAGGAACTCTTCTTGCCACTCTTAGAGGCCATTCAATTCTGGTATATTGTGTTGCCTTTTCACCTGATGGACAAAAATTGGTATCTGGATCACGTGACAGGTCACTGTGCCTATGGGATAGCCAAACGGGGACTCTTTGTGCACAATATTCATATGAAGCTTGGATAGCATATGCTACCTTCTCACCAGATGGGCAAAGTGTGGCATTTTCATTACATGATAACACTGTGTACCTGCAGAATATCCAAGCACATCAACCTTCTGTCATTCTTGAAGGGCATTCAGATGAAGTATTATCTATTGCCTTCCTATCTGATGGACAAAGGCTGGCATGTATCTCATGTGATAGCACATTGCACATATGGAACCACCAAACAAGTGTTCTCCTTGCCACTTTTAAATGCTCTGAAAAGAGTTTAAAATGTGCTGCCTTTTCACCTGATGGGCAAAGACTGGCAACTGGATCTTATGGTCGCTTAGTGCACTTGTGGGATAGCCAAGCAGGAACCCTTCTTGCCACTCTTGAAGAGCATCCAAGTTGGGTTTTATGTGTTGCATTCTCACCTGATGGGCAAAGACTGGTGTCTACATCCAATGATAGAATATATCTATGGGACAGCCAAGCAGGAACTCTTCTTGCCACATTTGAAGGTCATTCAAAAGATGTAACTTCTGTCACATTTTGCCCAAACAGAGAAGAATTGGCATCTGGATCAAAAGATCAAACAGTACGCCTGTGGGACAGCGGGGTGAGGCCTCCATCTGCCACATTTGCAGATCATTCAAGCAATATAACACATGCTAACTTCATATCTGATGAGCAAAAACCAGCATCTGAATCTGGAGATACAACTGTGCACTTTCAGAATCACCAAGCAGAAGCTCCATCTATTGCTCTTGCAGGCTATTCAAGCAAAATAAAATGTGTTGCTTTTTCACCTGATGGACAAAGACTAGCATCTGGATCAGAAGATAAAAAAGTGTGCTTGTGGGATAGCCAAACAGGATGCCTTCTTGCCGCTCTGAGAGGACATTCAACACATGAAGTAACATCTGTAGCCTTCTCATCTGATGGCCAAAGACTTGCATCTGGATCAAATGATATGACACTATGCCTTTGGAATAGCCAAGCAGGCACTCTTTTTGCCAAACTTAAAAGTGAACCAAATCCTGTAGCATTTCTTGCCTTTTCATGTGATGGAAAAAGACTGGTCTCTAGATATCATAATAGAGAGACAATCCATCTATGGGATAGTCATGCAGGAACTCCTCTTGCTACTCTTGCAAACCATTCAGTGCGGGTAGCCTGGGTTGCCTTTTCACCAGATGGAAAAAAGCTGGCATCAGCAGGACATGATA
>SDEE01000407.1:0-43468 GCA_004126415.1 Candolleomyces aberdarensis | reverse complement strand
GGCCTAAGCAATAGGAATGGGAAGTATCACCTCGACTACTCTCTGTGACGATGAAAACAGAAGACCCATCTTCTCGCTCACCTCATTCGCAACCCAACGGTAGCTCTAGCCCGAAAAGCGCGATTGAGCGTCGTATAGCTATCTAGAATGAGCATCGCCAAGATGATGAACTCGCTTCTCTAAACAGACAGATGCCAGACGTCAATGTTTCAACCTCAACTGTGGAGTGGGATCTACACGGACGTACATGGATGTGAGGATGTTCGTATCCCTCAACGTCCGCACAGGAGACTATAGATAGCCAATCAAGCTCGGGGTCTGGCAATGTTCGACCTTACATAGAAAGACGCGTACGTACTCTACTGCGCAAAGCGTTTATCATAGGTAATGAGGGAATCCGAGTCGGCCTGTTTGAGCACACTTATCGTTTGAGTGAACACAACGATACCCACAAGTTGCTTCCCCCGTCTCGGCCGTCTGCCACAAATAAGTTATCGAGTTCACAACCTTGCTAAGTCTCGGTCGCTAATGGCCAAAGAATGATCCGTTCTCTACGCAGCCCCCGGGTGAACGTATTGCTACGCCAGCGGACTACGCTTCTTCAACTTGAGCCGGGAGGCAGGGATAATACATCAGAGTCTGGTGGTCTGGTGGCCTTGGTTCGCGTCTGCTATCTATCAGGACGAAAGCGCACTTGATGCAGACCGTGAAGCACCCATTAAAGATGGTACAACTCTTTGATTTTCCAACGAGATGCGACCGCTAACACATGACTTTTCTTATTGCGATGTTGTGTCGGTACTATGATATGATCTACAATATGCTGATTACTCTAAATAATGATAATAAAGATTAAATCAAGACAAAAGTAAACCTCCACCGTTAATCCGCCGTTTAAGGATCAAACGACTGGGGCTTGGTATACCTAGGCGCCAAAAAGTGCCAGTAAAACAACCCACCGGCGTAGTACTCCAAATTCTGGATATACATCCGCATACCGGTGCTCAACCCCGTCCTTCCGTGCAGCTTCTCGCTCATCTCGAGGACCTTGCCCTCTTGCCTGACGAGGATACCACGGACCATGTCGAGAGCGGCTTCCTCGGGCAGGTTGTACTTGTTCATGACCACGTGGACCGAGTTTACAACGCGATCGGTGGGCTGGGTGCGCTCACGCTTCCAGGACATGTAGTCGTTCATTAAACCGAGCCAGACGCCGATGCAGTCGTTGTATGGCTCGATAAACGCCAACTCGGCCTCGCTGAGGTGGATTCCCATCGTCCAGCGGATGAAGGATGTCATGATTCTATATGAGATAAAACAAGAAGTCCCGACGTCAGAAGGGCCGAATATCGGGAATGAAGGTGACGCACTTATTTCCAACGTGAACCTTGCGGATGTTCAGGTATTCCTCCAAGCTCTCAAAGTCTTTCAACTTTTTATCGATGTGAAACCACTCCTCTGTGGCATCTCGGACCTCGACCCAGCCGACAGCGTCGATAGCCTTCATCCTGTTACGGATGTCACGGAACCTCTTGACCCGCAGGCCATATCCGTTATCGCCGACGGGCTCCTCATCGTACTCTTCGTACATCGCACGGCAAAGCCGCTCAGACTCAGCGACGGCAATTTCGAGAGGCTCTTCCTCAGCAACGTCTATCCGAGCCAAATTGATGTCGTCAGTAATGATATCGGCCGAGTGCCAAAGAGCGCCGCCTACCATCGTGAGCCCAGGTCAACTCGATGAAGTCGATCAAGAGCTTCATCTTGTCCAGATCGGCTTCAGGCCAGGAAAGAGAGTAGATGTTCATGTCAGGGCCGAAAGCGTATCTGTAGAGAGCGTGCTTGTGAGCCTTAGAGTCCTATGTATCAAGAACGTTAGGGAGTCGTACTCGAATCCGAATCTGAAAATGTGTACGCACCTCCTTCTTGGTAGCATGAATTAACTCGAGGGTGAATCGTTGAATCTCTTCCTTGTCCTTGTGAATACGAACGGGAAGACGAGTGAAGCAGTACGGAAGGTGAGAGGTGTCGATGGGAGCGCTGTTATAAGACATTCTTTATCTCAAAGATGAGAGGAAAGCTGGAAGGTGATTGGATGGGTGTGGATTTGTGACTGGCTGTAAGCCGGATGAGGGAACAAGCTGGCTGTTGAAGGTCTGATTTTATATCGACGACACTTGCCTTTACAGTCATCGCAACGGACTTTACACTATCGACGCGAAATCGCTTCCGGTGACCTGAACTACCGGGTCATACTGGCAAACTCAGTGGATCGCATCAAACGTTCAATACCCTAGACGGCATACATTTGTCTCCAGGCGAACTGAGGGACGTGACGTTATCTTGACACACGCCACCTTGGCACATCACCACAAAAACAATGAAAGCAGTGCAAGTCGCACGATGCCGCTCGGACAGAAGTCTCAGTCGATTAGCCAGTGAAGCCGAAGGCTGTGCACTACAACTTAGCGTAGCATCGAATACTCACGAAAAGATAAGGGACTTGTCTTCGTCGTAGTTTAGAGCCGACGAGACAGACAGGTCGCAACAACTACTATTAGTAGATATCCCGCAAAGGAAGAGGGAGCGTGTGTGCGGATCCATTCGGATCTCCCTTCAAGAAGAAGCCAGTTTTGTCGACTTCGTAGCTCCCATCCTCGGGCCGCTGAAATACCATTCCTTCTCCACTCAATCGGCTCATTTGCGAGAACCTCGTCTAGGTGCAACCGGCAGCCAATTGGCTCAGGCGCATCCAGAACGCTGTACGTAGCTTCGGAAGCTTCCTTCACCGAGTCCGGATTGCGCCTACATACCGGGATTTGTTTTGAATAAGATTGAACGAGTTTCTGGCAGATGACACTGCTGTAGCAAAACCTGGGATGAGAAGGAAAGAGAAAACAAAGGCGAACCTCGTATGTGCCAGACGGAATCGCCAATACCCCGAACTGGTCCTGGGAGCCAAAGTTGGGGTCACTGTCATTCCTGATTGCATTCACGATTCTGACCGCTCCATGAAACAAAAATAATCAGGCCGATTGGAATTGAAGGTTTGGATTGTCAACATTGTACCCCGACTCCTGATCAACTTTCACCTTGGCGAGGCTGAATATCAGCGTCAAATCTCGAATGGTGCACGGTATTGGAAGACGTCCTAGCACATAAGAAGGCTAGTGACGAGAGTTCGTCGCAAAGCCCTTTATCCAAAAAGCTTGTACTGACCACTGCGCTGCGGCTGTAATAGGCTTCTCATGTACGTCTTTCGTGTGCAACGTGCGAGATGAGGCGGGAATACGCAGAGGAAGGCGGCGTATTCAGAGAGATTCTAAGCGACGCTGGTACCGGGAGATGATCGAGTGAGACATTGTAATTGTTTTGAAGCGAGTTTGATCAACGATAATTTACGAGAACAAGCTCGGGAAGATCGAATTCTGTTGTTGCAAATTTCCTGTATCTCAGTATGAGAAAGAAAAACCTCCTTCGCTTCTCCGCCATAGTTAACGACATGAACCTCTTGATGCTGGAGATCGGTGGTCCCAATGTCAGCTACCGTGTAATTTGCGATTCCTCAGGTCATCGAGAAGGTCCTTAAAGTCTGGCCGACTTGAAGGTTATGAAGAGCGCCGGGCTGTTCGTTCCGAGTGACATCCATTCTGCTATCCCGTTGAACCGTAACCGCATTATCAATTGAGGTAGGACAGAATGTCTCGAACGACCGATCGTCACTCACGCATAGTGACCGGTCCTATAGGAAGCCCTTTCGTATGTGCTGCATCATATCATAGTAACGGGACAAGCACCCAATAAGCTGCATGTAAGCTGTGACAGTTTCAATCGCTGCCTGGTCGTATGCTAACTCCGTCGAATAAAGTTCAAAGAATACTATTTAAACCTTATCGGGTAAAGATAAACCAATGAATAATGAGTGAAACCGGGAGAGCTACGCCTATGACTCAGAACGTCGCCAGCAGGTAGTCAACCGCCATTGTGTCTCGGGCGCTAATCGAACTCAAAGATCCAGCCAAACGCAGCAGTCCACAGGGTCTCCCCAATGTGACATCCAGTTGCATGAGAGAAGCTTCGATTTGAATTGGAACCCGCACTGCTCCCAAGTATCGGATTTTTCACACCTATTCAGGTAAGCAGCATTTCGGTATGCGCCACAGCGGCCTTCAGGTGCTGCGGGCTCAAGGCACGATCTTCACGGGTCTCGTTTTACGTACCGTCAGCACTGAGATTTTCATCCCGACTTGTGCAGCGACTTGTGCAGCGACACAAACTTAGGTGCGACGAACGGCGATTGCCAACTCAGACATCTGGGAAAAAGGCATGGCGGTGGGTCAATATTCATTTGTTTAGGAAGAATAAGAGTTGGGTAATAATTACTCGCATTGTACGTACTGAATAAATCAAATTGTACTGTTATGGATCGAACAGCAGGCGCACGGTCAATAAGTAACTACAACCTGACACCCAAGTTCCCCAAACCAAGCGTACTTTGGGGAGGAAAAATGACTGGATAAGGCGCTTTAAAGGCTGAGTGCACGTTGCTAGTATCTATACTCTCCAAATCCTCCCTCTCGCCCCAACTCTCATCGTCCGTCAAGCACTTCGTCACCCCCTTGCTCACGCCTATCATGTCCGATGGTACAGCTCAGTTTCGCATCCAGCCCCTCTCAATGCTGACATTGAAGCTCAACTAGGATCCTGCATGAAGTTCAATAATGCCGCTCAGAAAATATTCGGTAGTAACGCCCGACCTGTCGTCCATGTCCAGGAGATGAACGACGGCACAAATAGATGGTTTGCCGAAGCTAAATGTGAGTGCCACTGGTATTCAGCGTATAAGCCTCACACTAACCTTGAATCCGGCACAGTAATAGACCACAGTCGTAACGATCGCGAACTCGTAGTCGGTCAAGGATCCGCTGCGAAGAAGCAGGAAGCGAAGGATCTTGCGGCGAGGTCCGGTTTTGAGTGGCTACATTCTCAGTATCCTGCGGTCGACCTCAGCGGCATTTGAAGGGCTGTTCCAACAAGTAATCTCCGTTGTAAAGTAGCTAAAGTGATACACCTTTTCCCTCGAATGGCCCAAAGCAATCGTCAAGTACTGGGATTCAGAGCCGAAGGCGGCAGAGGATGCCGACGATCTGGGATTTGATGGCCTGGTTGAACCGTACATTCCCACAGTTCCTGCTCCGTCCCCCAAGTTCTCTCGACCGTCATCTCACGTTGACTCACCTACCACGGTTGGTTTTGGTCCTAGACATTTCCATGAATACCGACCTTGCAAATTAGAGGTGGATCAAGGAGAAGGTATGACCTACAGAGATTAATTAAGGGGATTGTCGTGTACGTCTTAGTTCCCACTTCAATCCTCTCTTCTTCAATCCTCTCTGTCTATCTTTTTACCGATGATCTTGTCCTATGCTTCTCCTTCCATTGCTCACCTTTCACTAACCTGCTTTTACTCGTGCCAAATCGATCCGAATTGACCCCACGGCTCAGATAAGGCGAGGAATAACCCGACCCCCGAACAACTCCAATACCCATACAACGAAACGCGGATTGTGCTCTAAAATGACAGACAACGCAAACGTCGAATGGGCGAATGGGGTCTACGATTAGATGGGCGAGGTTCTGGATTTTGGGCGAAGCACAGAGGTGGGTGTGAGTCAAGGGGGGGTGAGAGCATGGGCGTAGGGAAGGGAAGGTCAGCACTTTCGTTTTCGTTTTTTTTTCCCTCCTCTTCTTCTCCATTCGTTTTCGTRCGTCGCATATGCTCAATTCCGCGTTCTTATCTTTCCTGTTGCCCATTTTACATTCCCTGTCGGTTTGAATTGCAGTGGACGACAGTCGTCGCTCGATTACTATGTTCGTCCATTTTGAATTTCCTCGTTCACTTCTGCTCGTTTCGTCCACCATGTTTACGCGCTGACGTCTGTTCCTCTCTCCAGTTTACTTCTTATCCTCGGCTACGCATACCGCTTTCAGGTTTGGGACATGTCGAGCTCGGCGTCTGTCACCGAACCTTGACCTTGATGACGGACCCACTAATACTCCGAACGGAGATTGAGAAGGTAGCGAGTGTCATTGTTATACCTCAGAAGTTTTTGAAGGAGGAATGAGTCTTGGAGAAACCGTGAGGAGGTGAGAGGATGGAATGGACGCAATTTGCGGTGTTTTGTGAGTACTCCGTGTCTTCTCTCGTCGCTATCGACCATTGAACACTTTCCTTCACATGTGAGTGCAGACTCGAGGCTCGACCCTCGTTGAGCCCAAATGCAAGTTTTCCAGAAACCGATTGTGTCGTGCAACGACTCTCGTTTGATAGTTTGCTGGATAGGTTGGGGTGTAGCGAGAGGATCATTGTTGCCGTGAGTTTCCTTTGCCTTTTGCTCCCTGTTGTCACCTTTGGCTAATCCATTCTTCTCAGTCGACTTTTTGTCACCAGCTTTCCGCGCCATCTTGGCATCCTCGTTTCAGCATATTTATCGCCTTCCAGTATCGGATCTTGTATACTTCACAACTCTTCATACAACGGCATATGCGTCTTTAGGACTTGAAGTGCCTTCATATTTATCGCCGCATATTCATTGACGTCTTCCACAAGTTCAATCCAACTTTCTGGTGCGTCGTCCATTCTTCAAGACGCTCAAGGAGGTCGAGCAGAGAGTGCCAGTGATCTCCCTCACCCTGCGTTCCTACTCTCGCATCGGTTCCTCGCGTATGTGGTACCCCTTTCGTCCTCGTGCCTTTCGAGTCAACCTGGCGCACTCCAAAAGCAAGTTTCGTTGTCCTCGTCGTTCCGAAGATATCGACGATGGAGGCTGATTTCGGAGTGCTCTGCAAGTTGGAGGAACCGTGTTCTCGGGTATGAAGCTCCTCAGTTGAGTCGCGTTGGGAGCTGCCAAAACCCGACCAACAACTCCATCGATCCAATTGCTTTGTCGCCAACCACCGGAGTAGCAAGACGAGTAGGCGCTGAAGGTTCAAACCCGGGTGCCGCTCAAGGCGTCGTTTGAGTGGTGGTGGAACTGGAAGGGAGGCGTAGGATGCTCGTCAACAGAAGGGATCCTTTTCGCCTAATGCGACTCGACCGAGACTTGGACTTGGCTATGCAGTTGCCGTAATTGACCTCAATACCCCTTTCCGATGCCCTGGTGACTTGAAGTGAAGGCAAGGTGGGAGCTACGTAGCAGCATTTAGGGTAGTGGTAGAGTTCATCGGCGAGGAGTCAACCAATTGCTAACTTGGCGTGCTCAAAGGATGGAGCTCAGGTTTTGGTTGTTCCCGGGATGGGTATCTCACAAAGGTGCCCATGACCCGAACTACTCTTGCTCCTTTCGGGAAGGCTTCTGGCTCCGGCGAACCTGTTCCATCCAAAACCGCTCGGGTGCGGCGGACCCTTCAGCGGCGAATTCTGCTCTGATTGTGACGAAGGCTCTTGGGCCGCTGTGGTACGTTTCTCGGGGTTTCGTCTCTAGGTTGCGAACTAATGTGATTTCTTTTCTTCGATGAACTTGGTCGGTCTTCAGCCTTTCAAAATGGTTGACTCTCCGTCTCTCGTTTGACTCCGTGTGTCGAATATCGCTGCCAGCGAACATGTCACTCCGCCTGCTCTTGCATTCATCTTTATTGATCCCAGCGAAGTCGCTCCTCTCCTCTCCCTTGTTCCATCCCGCCGTTCCCATTCATCCGACGTTGTCTCCTCCGCTTAGCCCTCCATGTCAACCTTGCTCGCCGAAAAACTGCCAAAGACGTACCAATGTTCGACAGCGTTACAACCACCCGGTTGCTCAATCATCTCAATGTTGAGAAGAAACAAAAAGATACAGTGATCGCATCGGGTGCGTTCAGGGAGACGAGCTCGATTGCGCCTGGAACGAAGTGCAAGGCCATTGTAGAATGTTCATCGCCCCTTTCTTCAGACAGCGCAGTTGTTAGAATATCAATTTTATGAGGTCCAATATGCAGCAGCAGCAACAGAGACCCGTGGAGGAGCAGCATGATGGTGAGGCAGACGAATGGGGCGGCGACATGGAATTTGAAGCAGAGGAAGGATTCGGAGGGGTTTAGAGTCCCCGGATGGGTGAAGGTGATTTAGGCGGGCAAGTATCGAGGTGAGGGTTAGGGGTGGTGCTGATAGAAATGGTGGGACTGAAGGGTGCGTACCTTGAACTTCTTTGTCCTAGACATGACTGACGGAATCACATTCGTCTCCGTCTAGATGGCTAGCCCAGGCTGAGCTATTGACTTGCCCCAAGTTCCGGACTGAGCAAACTCGATCGATTGACCAGTATCCCCAGCTCTCATGTTTACTGACTGGAGCGTGTGGCACAGTCTTGAATGTTCCGTTATCAAACGACGGAACGAGCGAGTCTTTCGTGGAAGGGCTCTCGCCACCTCACCGTGGACGTGGACAGCTCAATGTTTTGTCCTCATTCGACGAGCCACTTGCCTCCGCGGCCTTCTCAGGCGAGTTGGACTGCCAGCCATCTGCTGCCACCTTGCCTATTTACCCGAGCGGTGTTTCTGGAGCTAATCCGAGGTCCTAGAGAAATTTTATACCCATTCATAAGATGGCTGGGCTGGGATACGACATATCGGAGGGACTTGTAGTCAAATGGGAAAGGTCTGGTCGTCTGAGCTTCGTCCACGAGCGAGTGGTGGCTGGGACATCCATGGGGATGTGTGTGTTGTCGGAGCTGGACGAGGAGGTATACGACAGCATGGCCCTTTGTGCTGTCGACCCCACGATCACCTGTCGGATCGCAGGTAATGTCATGGACGAGGAGATCTGGGACGGCGGTTGGGATCATCAGGATCGACAGGCGGTGGAGGAGGAGCAGCCTCGTGCGATTCTGACGGCACAGTATGCTCATGACGATCTTGCTGTTGCATGTGGGTGTCCCGGTCTCGTCGCCACCAACAAAAAGGAAGAAGTCAAAGAGGAATTGGTATTCTTGTCTTCGATTGAACCCGCACGTTCAGTGGATTGGAATTTGCATCTTTTATACCATTTGCTTGCTGGTCATGGCACATCCATACACTGTCGCTCGTTTTTCATATGTTCAATATGTAGCTATGACCCTTGAGCCTGCTTCATATCCAAGCCGACACGTCTGCTGAACAGGATACTCATAAACAACAAACTAAGATCGAGTCCATTTCCTCAGATGTAAGCGTATCTAAGGGATTAGAACGATAGTGCCCTACAGCTGGCCGTAAGGGAGCAACTCAAGGTATCCTCAAAGGGAACGTGTACCAATAATGCAAGTTCTTGATCAAATTTCCTCAAGATCGGGTTCAACTCCACCACACTCCCCGCCACAAACTCGTAAAAATGGCATAGGTTATCGAAGTCCGCAGAATTGGGACCTTTAGCGTAGTTATTGACTTGGTTATGTGCACCGTGAGGACCTGGTCGGCATTATATGTACAGTGCTATGTACATTGCAAATTCTATAGACCTACATATGGGGTATACTCGCATGGATTCTCTGTCTTCGTACTTATATCAGTTCCTATTGGGGAAATCCTCGCTCGTTCAGTTGTTAAAATGTTTTTAGCTTCGAGCTGTCAAAGCGTAAGAGGCGCTATCAGAATTTTAACTTTAACATCTCATTGTCGTCACTAACCTCTGATCTACGGCATGTGAGCGTCTGGTGTGTCCTTCTTTGACTTCGTCCCCGGCTTCCCTCCAATGTGATCCATGACAATGGACTCTCCGTTTGATGAACCAACTTGATTTTCAAACTCGATGCAGGTCGAGACGGTTTCACTGAGCGGCGATTTAGTCCAGGACCGTCCAATCGTTATGCGAAAGATGATCATATGAGGGGAGAGCGCCTGGTATCGAGAAGCTAGAGTCAGCAAGTGATGCTCGAATCCAGGGCAAATTAAGAGTCTATAGCACACACCGTGAAGGCATAGAATAGATACCCAAACACATCCATGATGACAAACATAGATGCCCACCCGGCGTTGGTGTTCTCTGGCTCGATGAGGACCACGGCTGCGTACATGATGCCGAACAATGTCAGAGGCAACGCAGACTCAATTAACATTGAGACCACGCCCGTGTAAATTCTCAATTTGTCCGACGGGAGGACTCGAGACAATCGTAAACGTTCGCGGAGGAGGAAGAATAAAATCGAGGCGGTCACCATGAAGTTCGTTGCAACGGTGAGGAAAGTGCTCGCAGCTTCAAATTTCAGCATTTCCTCGACGGTGTATCTCTGTCCCGCGACTGTGACAATACCAAGTGCTATTGCAAAAACTTTAATCGACTGCAGAATGAGCAGCCTCACAACGCACCGATTGAAGCCAGATATGTCAGTGTAGGGAAAATAGCCACTAATCGACGGTGACTCCACAAGATATAGCATCGGTAAACCTGCCACAGATAGAGATGTCGGTTAATCATGTCGGAAAAGTCCGACCGGCCCGTCCAACGGTGGTTGCGTGGCCGGCCCGTTTGGTTCTGTGCCAAATGTTGGCAGCTGTTGGCAGCTGGTTGGCACTCATTCACCGGCCGGGTCTGGTTGATGGCAACACGGTGCCAACGGCTGTCCAACGGCGACACCACAGCCGGTGCAACGGTTTTGCCTTTGGTGGCAATGCAGATCGGACCGGCATCTGTTGCCGCTGGCGGCAACGGCCTCCAACGGGCGGTCGGAATTTTCCGACAATTCAGCGTGAAACGCACGCTCAAAAGAGAGTCAAACGCACCAGAAGCCCATCTCCAATTATTACAGTCAAAGTCATAGCCGACATACTGAGAAATCGATCCCACCCACGATCGTATTTCTCCCGTAAATCGTAGAAATCTTCGGGGACAGTGGCCTCGAATATCATACGGAAAAAAATAGTATTTTTGAATTTTACTCAATAGAAGCTGTAGAATATAAATAACCAGTGCACCCTGTGCCACAATTCTCATGAAAAGCGCGCTCAGCACCCTAATTTTTGGGGTCGCAGGTCGCTCTGAGGTTTTGGCTGGGCACAAACATGTACAAACAGCCCGCAGTCTTTCGCGCGCGTTGGTGGTACCCACTATAGTTATACTCACTTTGCATCCGTTATCTTCTAGGGAAGCCTTGGGCAATTCTCCGCTTTCGACGAGATACGGTAGTGAGTTTGATTGGCTCCACGTATGGGTGTCAAACTCTGCAACAGAAGAGCCAAAAATGAGGTACGACGAAGGGACTGACTATGAGCCCTTCAGCTGTACCTGGCTGTGGAATTGACGCTAGTTGGCGGCGTCAGGTTTTTGTACAAGGAAGTAGTTTGGATGACCACGAAAACTTAGGACTCCAATTATTCCTTGGGCTGGCGAGGGCGAACTGGTTATGGCATGGAAAATTTTAGTCGATGCGCGAGCTTGAGACAATAGGTTAACGGTTTATCTGTTGGTGTTCCGTATTCGCAAGGACAGCGGGATGGGGATGTTGCCAGATTCGAGTTGAGAACCAGAGGTGGCAGTGCACCAACGACCGTGGGAAAGTATTTGCGGCTTTTCGGCATACACTTGCGATTGGCGGGTGGTGAGTTTCACGAGTTGCTGCAGACCTTGCCAACCATGATCCAGCCTCGAATTCAACTCTTTTCGCCAACAGCCTTCGTTTATCGTACTCCATACTCAAGGGTGCACGTCAAGAGCTGCCTCCAACCTATGACCCTATCACCTACGTGCTTCTCCACCACTGGGAACTGGTATCCTTTTGGCAATGGTCAATGATCGAATCTCCCTGCCCCATGATGTCAGCAATAACGCTGGGATAGAACGTGGGTCCTAGGCATATAAACTCCAGTAAATATTGCCTTCTCTTCTTTTACTTTGACCACAACCCTTAATACCCAAATGGCTGACGAGTTCCCAATCGACCTCAAATCTTTCAAGAAGTAAGGGGTATATGTCGAATTGCGACGATTCTCTCAACTAACCTGCGTTGCAGAATCAAGCTTGACCCGTCCAAGTCAGCTTTAACGTCAGAGGAGAAGGATGCTCTGAAATACAACATTCAGCTCCTGCGTGATGCGATTGTCTATTTCACCGCCGCTGGTGCAGCGCGAGGTGTCAGTGGCCATACTGGTGAGTGGATCGCTCGCGATGTGCCCGCCATTGTAAATTGTCACGCTGGCGGGCCATTTCACAGGTGGAGCGTACGACACCGTCCCCGAAGTTTGTATTCTGCTCGCCCTTTTCGAGAACCCGGACGCTGGCAGATACGTACCCACCGTCTTTGATGAAGCTGGTAGGTGTCTCGCTCTCCCGCCTATCGAGTTTATCTCATCCATTTTTACAGGCCATCGTGTTGCTACTCAATATATATTGGCTGCGTTGGATGGCTCAATCCCCGCAGAACATTTGTTGCATTACCGCGAAGCCAATTCGAAGCTTCCAGGGCATCCGGAGCTTGGGCTTACCCCCGGCGTCAAGTTCTCTTCTGGACGCTTGGGCCATATGTGGTGAGAATATATTAAACTCGAATCCACTTCCCGCAGCGTTCTGATGTAAACGCCTATTCTATTAAGGCCTTTAGTTAATGGTGTTGCACTTGCCAACCGTGATAAAACGGTGTTCTGCTTGGGATCCGATGGCTCTCAACAAGAGGGCGATGACGCAGAGGCGGCACGACTTGCTGTTGCTCAAAACCTCAACGTCAAGCTCCTCATTGATGACAACGATGTTACTATTGCTGGCCATCCTTCCGAGTACCTTAAAGGATTCAGTGTCGAGAAGACTTTGGAAGGCCATGGTCTGAAGGTGATCACTGTACAAGGAGAAGATATCGACAGTCTTTGGGGTGGGATCTCTGCGATCATCAAACATGACGGGCCAGCCGCAGGTTTGTTTCTTCTCTTGCACCATTGTGATTCAACACACAGCCTGACTTACTTTCAGTGGTCAGCAAACGGGTCATGGCTCCAGGAATCCCTGCCATCGAAGGGAGCACTCATGGCCATGATGTTATCCCTGTCAAAGCCGCTACGCAGTATCTTGAAGCTCGTGGGCTGGGCAATTTGGTTTCCATCTATAACAGTATCAAACCACTTCCGAACCCTTACCTCTGCATTGGCTCGACAAAGGAGATTGGAGCAAACCGAGTTCTTTTTGGCGAGGCCGTCAATATGGTACTGGATACCCTTACCAAAGAGGAGGCTGCTTCGAAGGTCATGGTAATCGATTGTGGGTCTAATCTATCCTCGTCAAAACTCGTAGCTAACATTGCTCCTTCAGCTGATTTGGAAGGCTCTACTGGTTTGAAGGTCATTCACCAGAAGCACCCTGAAGTTTTCATCCCTTCCGGTATCATGGAGCGAGGAAATTTCTCCGCCGCTGCGGGCTTCGGCTTTGATTCTAACAAGTTCGGTGTCTTCTCGACATTCTCAGCCTTCTTGGAGATGGTGATATCTGAAATCACAATGGCTCGCTTGAACAATTGTAATGTTCTATGCCACTTCTCGCATGCTGGTGGTAAGTTTTGGTTTGATATATCCTATTCCACCTGGGACTAACTTCCCATTCTTAGTTGACGAGGTGGGTTCTCCTTCGCCAAAGTGATATTCTTCTCATGCTCCCGTTCATCTCATATATCCTTTACAGATGGTGAGTTTCTGTTCCTGATTTGCGAGTACTGTCTCACAAGAATGACGTTCTAGGCCGATAATACCTGCCACTTTGGTGAGTTCTGAAACCACTTATCTGCTCTTTTATGTCACTGACGTGCTACTCAAGGGGTCAACAACATGTTCGCTGATAACGGTCTCTCCGATACGCACTCCTATTTGTACTTCCCTGCAGATCCAGCGCAAATGGTCGCCATTGTCAAGACCGTCTTTTTCAACCGCGGTCTTCGCTTCATATTCTCTACCAGATCCAAGGTCCCTTGGATTCTCAAAGAAGACGGGTCTCGATTCTTTGAGGGTGATTATCAATTCGTACCTGGGAAAGATGATATAATTTTGGAAGGCACCGCTGGATACGTGGTCTCCTTTGGAGAGATGCTCTATCGGTCCTACGATGCCGTTCTGAGATGCAGGCAGAGTGGGTTAGATGTTGGGTTGATCAACAAAGCTTGCCTCAACGTCGTCGACGAGCAGGTAAAGCCATCCTTACCTCACGACAGCGCTTTCTGACATTACCATGGCATTTAGGTCATTCGCAAGATTGGCTCTAGTTCCTTCGTCCTTGTTGTAGAGTCCTTCAATCAGAAGACCGGGGTGAGCTGTTCGTCTTTTTGTCTGACGTTCGGTGTGCTCATTAGCGGTCCGTAGCTTGGGTCGAAGTTCGGAACCTGGCTTCTTGAGAGGCAGCTTACACCGAAATATAGCTATATGGGTACGACCAAAGAGGGTAAGTTTTTCACTCACCGACAATCGGATCCTCGCTGCGGTCTTCTAACGGGTCACTCGAATGTCTAAGGATGCGGTGGCTTGTGGGAACAAATTCCCCATCAGAACTTAGATCCCCAGTGTACGTGTCTTCTCTTTGCTGAATTATTCTTCCTGAACCTGCTTCGCCTTTCAGCTATCATCACCAAAATCATGCAACTGTCTCAGTAGTAATCTGTCGCTCGCGTCCTTGTTCCTGGTATCAAATTCAAATAAGATATCCGTCCAGATTGGGAGTCTACAACGTGACTGACACGATCAGTTTCAGCCGTAATGCTGAACGTGAGGCACTCCGTCCATTTACTGACACCTACTGAAGCGCGAAAAACTGACCAAACTGGGATATGTCCTACCGCTTCCTTGATTCATTGCGACCACGAGGTCGAGCGTATTTGCAAACAGTCTCCCATCCCAATTTCTACCAGGTCCAGTTGAGTGATCCGATGAACCTTGGTTCTTCAAATGGGTTGTCCTTGATGTAAGTGGTGCCCCATTACTTGAATGCTCGGTCAGTGTGGTGTGTACCCCTTTCATTACTTCATCCTTCCCCATTCCGCAGAGGAACCGCTATAAAAGACTGTCACTGGTTGTCGAAAGCCCCGACCGATCTTGTCCTCTTACCACCATGGCCCCCTCAACATTCGGAGCAACTGCTCAAGCGCCCGTCATCACTGAGTCTCATCCCAATGACCCCTACCAGTATCAACTCGGCTTCGGCAATCGTTTTGCCTCTGAGGCACTGTACGTCCTATCTGTGTTTCCTCCTCTCGCAGCGTATTCAACCCCCTTTCTGCTTCTCTGCTCGTACAGGCCTGGCGCCCTGCCGCAGGGTCAGAATATGCCTCAGAAGATCAAGTACGATCTCTACGTTGAGGGTGTATGTATCCCTACTGTCCACCCGTTTTTTCTTAATTTCCTATTTGTTAACGCATACTATTGACAGTTGACCGGTGCATCATTCGTCGCGCCGAGGGCGGAGAATGTCAATGCGTACGTCAATAACTTACCCCGAGTGTTAGAACCATGAAGTGACACTGTTATCAGCTGGATGTATCGTATACGCCCATCTGTCGCACACAAAGGTTTTGTGAGGCTGCCGGATAACCCTGATGTCAGTGCCGTTCCGCGTTTGAATTAAAGTTCTTACTGAATCCGAAGTTTGCGATCGTTCGCAGTTGGAGTCGTGCTTCCTCAAATTGAACCCTAAAGTCCACATCAGTCCTACTCAACTCGCCTGGCATCCTTTCGACCTACCATCAGGCAATACCAAAGTTGACTTTGTTTCTGGTCTGAAGACCGTCGCCGGTAATGGCGATCCGACGCTCCACGAAGGGCTGGCCATCCATATGTACCTGGCGAACGCTTCCATGGAGAAGAAGGCGTTCTGCAATAATGATGGCGATATGTTGATTCTTCCCCAGCAAGGTCGCCTCGACATCCAAACGGAATTTGGAAGGTAACTATTGAATTGACATGTCTTTTGAAAGGTTCCTAACTTTGATCGCCAGGATGATGGTTCGCTCGGGAGAATTGTGCGTTATCCAGCGCGGAATGAAGTTCAAGGTCGCGCTTCCTGATGGCCCCTCGCGCGGATGTAAGTGTGCTTTCAGCGTAATCCTCCCACATTCGTGATAGAGTGCTAAGCGGAAAAATATCGCAGACATTCAAGAAATATACGGTCAACACTATGTTCTTCCCGAACTAGGACCTCTGGGCGGTCACGGATTGGCCAACGCCAGAGATTTTGAGACGCCTTTGGCTTCGTTCGATATCGATCAGTCGCCTTGGGAGAGTGAGTACACAATTAGCTCATCCGGTATCATTTGAAGCTGATTCTGTTTGCTCAGTTGTGTACAAGTGGGTCTGGGCGTAGTTTCCAAGCGCTGCCAAAACTGACATTACATTCCAGGGTCGGCGGGGAACTTCATGCTTGCGCCCAAGATCACACCCCATTCGACGTTGTTGCCTGGCATGGGAAGTAAGTGGGTCTGACCCGTTTCGGGAGCGGAAATACTGAGGATTTTGAAGTTATGTCCCCTACAAGTACGCCCTGGAGAAGTTTATCGGTGTTGGCAGTATTACGAAGGACCACATCGATCCCTCAATCTTCTGCGTCTTAACCGCCAAATCGAAGCAACCCAACGTACCCCTCTGCGACTTCTTGATCTTCCACCCACGATGGGATGTGTCAAGCAACACTTTCCGACCGCCCGTAAGTTGCGAAATGTACGGGTGACGATAGAGGGCTGACTTCGGTTGATTTTCCGTATACAGTATTATCATCGAAACTCGTCTATTGAGTTCATGGGGCTTCTTTACGGTGAATACGGTGGTCGGAGTGACGGCTTCCTGCCCGGTGGAGCCAGCTTCGAGAACGGCTTTACGCCTCACGGTGGTACGCATCTGGCTTGATAGATATGCATATCGCGTCACTAATGATGTTTCCGTTGCTAGTTTCTTATGAAGAGTGGCAGAAAGGGACCCAAACAGAGCTTGCGCCGCAACGAGTCCATGAGGGAACCGTGGCCTTCATGTTCGAATCGAGCATGATGCTCACGATAACTGATTGGGCAATGAAGCGTTCCGGGAAGCTCCATGGTAAGCCACCCTTATCGAAGTCTCCAATTACCGCCCCTAACCCTCTTATTTTTAGTGCATGAACCCAAGATGTGGGAGGGTCTGAAGGGCAACTTCATGAACCACATCGACGAGATTAATGCGGACCTGAAAGCCAGGGGTCTTTCCCTTCTGGGTGAGGCACCATCGGGGGTTGAGAACAAACCTCAACTCAATGGCCATCATCCAAACGGCGTTCACGATGAACTGAAGGTGAAGGAGGAATTTGCTAAAAATCATCGTGCAGTTGTTGATGATTCCGACGATAGCGACCCTGATTTGAAAAAGAAAAAGAAGAGGTTGTCCAAGTGTATTTGTTTCTAATACTCTTCGCGGTTCACTAGCACTTGAACATTCCGTACATATGTGACCCATCCTCCCTTGGTTATCGATTATCGTGATAGTATGCGTGTAAATTTACATTTTGTACATTATTAGCAAGCCTATGCTCTATTCATTAATGTTTTGGAACGGGGGTAGAAAGAGTGCGGAACCACCAGGTCTAGCCTGGCATAAACAAGTGTGAAAAGGGAAAGGAATGGTCTAGCTCAGCAAACATGAATCGAGAAGAGAAGGAACGAACGGAAGGAAATTAAAGGAATGAGACCGTGCAGAGAAAGCGAAATCGTCGCGTCATAAATGTTGTCAAATGCAATCGTAATCTATAAGGAAGTTACCTCCCGCCTCCCGTTTCACAACATATCCTCGTCCTTGCGGACCTGTTCCTTCAACCAGGGAAGCTCGGTCACACGAACGCGACGAGGGATACCTCTCTTCACCCTGCGGTCATGCTCAGCCTTGTGATGCCTGCCTCTATTATTGGCATGATGGCGTTTCATCGAATCGTCCCGAGCAAACGTCTCGAGACAATCGGAGGCGAGGCAAACATAACGGTGGGTCGCATGGGCACCAGATTCGAGGTGCCGTCCGAGATCGCCTTCACTTGATGTTTTGTGCGAGCAGTCCGGGAAAGGACAGTGCCAGAGTCCATCGATCTTTTTGATGTCCTCAAGGCGGTATGGAAGGTCTTCCAGAACGGTCTGGAGATTGGTAGGCTTCAACGTCTTCTCAAATTTATCGTTTTCCGGAGCCGAGCCGTGTGCTGCTGGAGTCCTGCGAACGTAAGTGCGGGGACGAGGCTTTTGGGAGGGTGCGTGCCGCTTTTGGAGCCGCTTCTTCCGACGTTCGCTTTGTTGAGGCAGGTATTCATTGTCGCTGCTGCTGTCCTGGTCGTTTTCGGATGGAAGAGGAGCCGAGACCGAGAAGGAAGGTGAAGCGAACGGGCTAGACGCCGAACTGGGGAAGGAAGGCGAAGGGGAGGGAGGAGGGGGAGGCGACATGACGGAGCCCTGAGGGAACGCGTACGGGGAGGGTGGAGTTCTTCTCCTTTGGGAACGAGAGGGTCCGTGCCGCGGGGTGCGAGACAAGGCTGAGATGTTGATCAGTGGCTCACTACCAACGAGCAGACTACGACGGGGATCAGTAGACAGCCGGCTACAGACGCGTTTGATACATACCCTTTGATAGGCGCCTCCCTCTGCCGATGCACTGCAGGTTGTTCAGACACTAGGTCGAGGCAATCGCCTACGGTTAGTGGATTGACTGCGAGGCGCGTTCTCAAGGCATCCTCCGCTCTCGCAGAGACGTCCTTTTCGCGAATTGAGAGCAATTCATGAGAAGCCATCCGGTCTTCGTTCCCTGCGGGGTCGAGAGGGAATTGAACGGGTGGCAGACCGGAGGTGTCAAGAGGAGGATCATCGAAGTATTGAAGGGGATCTTCTCCTTGTTGAAATATGGGGCAGTCGTTGGAGGGAAAGGCTTCAGGCAGCGGCATACCAAGTGGATAAATATCCCCCAGTTCAAGTCTGTCAACAGACGATGGGCCGGAGGGTAGGAGCAGGCTCAGATCTTCGCAGCCGAAAATGGGGGAGTGCGAGCCGAAACTAGTGAATCCGGGAGGTAGTTGGTCTGGGAGGATGAAATCATCGGAGAAAGGGTCGGGGCAAGGGGAAGCAAAAGGGAGAGACATGGTTAGCGTGGCTGGTCGACCAGATAGGCCTTTTAAATGTATCCCACCACTCGGTGGTGGTGGTTTGATTGAAAGAGACCCCGCCCGAAGTGGAGGACATAGTCCCGCCACTCGTTTGTTTCCCCTTTTCAAAGAGAATTGATGGGCAATGCAGTTGACGGTGGCCTCGTGTCGCTCGTCTTGCCCAACGACTATGCAAGTGTGGTGAACGGGATCCAGTGTCGACAAAGGAGATGAATGCCCATTGTTGGTGTCGATATGGCTACAGAGCGAGCTGGAACGAATGATCCCATTGTTACGGTGGAAAGTCGAGCAATGGATCGAGGACAGTTGGACAAAGCTTGGGGTCAGCAGGCTGATTTCGACGCGGGTGACGCGTGACGTAGTGGTTCCCACGCTCATCTATACACAACATCACGCGCCTACTACGCGTCTGCTTGCGCTCACCTTTCACCATGGCGGTTTACCATTGAAGAACCTGCAGCCTGCAGGGAGCGACAACAGGGAGTGACGGAAATAGATATCTTTGCAAAAAAATCGCATACTTTGTCTCTGAATTCGAGCCAGATTCCGAAGTATCAAATTATCGTAGTCGAAACTGGCATTATCTAATTCTGTAAAGGACAGTCATACATCGTTTCCAATGACTTCTGCACCAAGTAACTGTGCTACTTTCTTTCCCGAGTTACGTAGCTGTGGGCCTCTTTCACCCATAATAGTGAGGCGTACGAAGGTAGGTGTGTCTGCCGTCTCCGAGTCGGTCGATTGATAGCGTGTCCAATCCCATCTCCCAAATGCCCAGTTAAGGATTTCAAGCGAAGAGGAGGTTTGATTGTCGGAAGACGCGAGCAATATGAATCCTTTGAGGCGGTACACAACCTCCTTCGATAACTCTTTGAGGATGGCGTCCTCAACCTGGGCCTTGGTAGGAAGGCTGGCAGGGGGAGTGGAGGAGGAAATGGTGAATGTCTGAACCTCATCTGTATGTGGATGAGAGTGAGAATGTGTATGTTCGTGTCGTTCTCTCTCCTCCAATCGGAAGAGCTGGGAGTCGAGGCCAAAGATAAGGTTCGGGTCGACCCCATCGCGGCCCTGGCACTTAATCTTCGGCGTTAGATCATTGAGGGTGTGCAAATGGTCGAGGACGACGTCTAGCTGACGCTCGGATACGTGCTCCCATTTGTTCTGGAGGGCTCGTCACAAACAGCAATCAAGTAGATGTTGATTGAAAACTTACGATGAGAATAACATCCGAATAGCTGGCCTGCATCCGGGCTGTGGGCGAGGTATCTTCATACCCTGCAAAATTTTCGGCATCGATGACGGTAACGATGGCGTCGAGTTTGAATGCTCCTTCCGTGTCCTTCTCAAGCTGGCGGATCTGGAAAGCGAGAGTAGCGGGGAAGGCAGAACCAGAACACTCGATTATGATGCGATCTGGGTTGAACTTTTCCTTGATCTCGAGCAAAGCTGACTGCATCTGCCCCACGAGCACACAGCAGAGACACCCATTGAGGATCTCGTTGACTGCGGTCAAGTTCGAGGATGAAGATGCGAGTTTGCTATCGACTACCCAATGTTAGTCGGCTCCTGTACCCGACGGTGAGCCTGTCTGTGCACGCACCCTCTACGTCACCAAACTCATTCTTGAGAAGGACGACGCTGTAGTCTTTGGGAAGCTTTGGAAGGAGAGAGAGGATTATGCTGGTTTTCCCTGCACCCAGGAAGCCAGTGAAGACGGTGATGGGTATCATGGCTAGTGACCGTACCCGGGTATTTCTTCATCATGAATTTGATGACATGCTTACAATGACATCATCGCCCTCTCGTCCTCGTTCACCTGAGCGCGCCGAGCCAAAGTTCCTGCTTGCCCGCATCGGCGGCGCATACTAGCCCCGGATTCCTAACGACCACGACGACAGTGAAGGCCATCCTCGAAGTTCAGCCCGACGATGGCGACACTGAACATCAATGCCGCCCTCGTTGCCCGTTTCCAGACCATTCTCTCACTCTTGGCCTTTGGCAGTGCCTTTGCCATCGGGTGTAACCTGCATTACAAGAAAATCGTCAAGAATGGGGTAGCTGGGTACCCTCAAGAATGGCTCCCTTCCGTGTCAGCGACGTGAGTCTGTTCTCTATTCCTTCCCAAGCAGCTCTGAAACCCCAGATGTTCGTAGGATTGGAGACTGGTACCCAGAGCGCAACGTCTTCCAGATCTTCATAGCGTTGACTGCTGCACCACGTTTTGTCATCCTTTTCTTGACGTATCACCTCTACGGCTCAACCTCTCTATTTGTCTTTGGAGCTCTGCGAACAATTTCGTGTGGAGGATGGGTCTATATCACCTCTAGCGACAGTGGTCTCATGCACGATGTTTTGATGATCGGGTATATCGCTCTCAACATACCCTGGATGGCTGGAAGTACTCTCATGAGCAAAGGACGTGGCGTCAGGCGGGGCAGGTACGTTTTATGTTGCTAGAAAGCTGTGATTTGTTCTGAATACCTCGAGTGCAGAACCGCTGTTGCCACGATGTTCTTTGCAACCATTGCCCCACTGGTCTACTTTTATATCCAGCACAAAGTGCACAGGATTCCTGGAGGTACCTCTATCTCTCTTGCTATGCTCTGCGAAGGTTGACCCAGCCTTTCTAGCCTACTCGTTGTACGCTATCTTTGAATGGTCGCTCATCTTTTTCGACATATTCTTCGATTCGATCACGGAGAGGGAACTAAGACAAGCTGGCACATACGTGAGTTTGCATCTCAATCATTCTTCAGGTACAGAATCCTAATTCATTCCATTAGATTACAATTGGTCCCCAAAGACCAGAGTCTTCAGGTTCTGCAAAGGATAAAGCTGCTACGGAAATGTACGAGTACAACCAGCTCCGTCGTCTGGCGTAATACCATTTTCTTTCAACCTTTGACTGACGGCGTCCGACTTTAGACCTGCTGTTTCCGAAAGCAACACCAAGCAAACAGTTAAGCCTCAAAACAAACATGAAGAAGTTGTCGAGAAATCGGATGTGGCCATGAAAACTGCTCTGGAGAGCGCTCTCAGTCCTCCGTCTAATGCCGAAAGCAGTACTGTTGCCAACCCTGTCACGCCCCAAATCCCGGAAGTACCAAACGTCTTCAATTCTAAAAGGGCTGCTCTCAGTTTCGTGTCAGACCTCTACCGATGTAAGTATTGGAATATTTCCTAGAGCCCTCAACAGATTCTGATGCCTAACGACCAGCCTATGTCTTCTGGTCTCTCTTCACTGCCCTCATTCCCACCCTCTTCTACTTTTCGATCTGGGAACTTGGCATTGCTGGGCAAGAGTTCACCCTCCTTACGTTGCTTACACCTTTCTTCTTACCGACCACACCGTTCTTCCTCCCTGCCAACGCGGAAACTGGTATCAAGACATGGTTCCAAATGCTCAGAAGCAAGAAGGGCCAGACTATCGCGTCCTTGGTGCAATACGCTGCATTGGGGGCATGGACGAGCGATAGCCCCGTGGTTAGGCTCGGCATTGTCGGACTCAGCTGTGCAACGATGATCCAGCGTGAGGTCGTCCTTTGGGCAGGACTAGTCAAAGGAGAGGGAAAAGCTGAGGGTCGAGGCGTTCGGTATTGGAGCGTCATGGTGGTGCTTGGTTTCGTGAGCGCGGCGCTATCGAAGCATGTCAACCATGGCAACAACCCAAGTGAGTCCTTTCTCCATCACGTACAAATGTATCTTGGGTTTTGGCGCTCATGTCAATCACTTCCCAGTTTGGCCTTTCATTGACCCGAAGAATGGTGGCTGGAATAAGACTGGGTTGGCTTTGGCCTTGCTCTCCCTCCTGGAATTCGCCACCCGCGGCCCTTCATCTCTGCCTGCGAAACCCAAAGCCAGTGGTCCAAAACCCAAAGTTGTTGCAGCATCTCCATACCTTTCCACCTTCATTACCACCTCTCTACCTCTTGGAAGCCTCGTATTCTCGCTGCATAACCTGTTAGCCGACCCAAGTACATTGGTCGCAGCGTCATGGACAGGATGGGAGAACGGAAAACCCCGCGGACCGTTGCCTCATGTATTCGGCGTGGCGACTATGGTCACACTCTGCCTTGGTATCGCGCTTGGTGTTGGTGCCTCTGGGCCAAGGACTTTCTCGAGAAGGATCCTCACCAATCCTATCTGGTGGTTGGTTGGCTGTCTCGGTGCCTATGGGCTGTATTCCGAGCGAGATTGGGAAGGCTATGGGTGGAGTTTGCTGCTGGCGTTTGTCTTGTCGAGTGTGACACCTGGGATCCTCGAGAATGCTGCGAAAGTTGCACGGGTAAGAGCCATCCCTTATAATCACGGAGAATATCCAGACTTAACAGTCCATAGATCACCAGCGAGGACGACGAAGAGACTGATGACATCCAAGCTTCGCAGCTGGGCAAGGTCTACGCAAGCGCGATGGTGGTATACATTCTATTCAATTTGGCCAGTATATTCACTGTCGCCTATGCCTTCGTGCCCGGTGGACATGTATTCAGAGAGCGGACTGACGCGTGAGTTTGATTTGTCGACGCTTCCCTTGCTTCCGCCTTATCCACTAACTTCAATTCTTACAGCGTGCTCATGGCCCAGCTTCTTTGCCTAGCGCCTGCTTTTTCCTGGCCTGGGCTGAAGAAACACAGAGACCTGACATTGCTCTCCTCTGAACTTGAGTCAGACCCACCGAGAACACGTTCACCCAACAAGTATGCCTACGTTACGCTCACGCTCGCTATGGCACTATCCGTGTTCGGGACCTTGTACCACCTCCCTTTGGCCCCTCCACGCCCTTACAAGCCTGCTTCAGCGCGCGTGTTGAATGCTGGGATCTGGACGGTGCATTTTGGGTTCGATAATGTTGGACATGACAGCCAGCGGGGCATGAAGCAGCTGATACAAGATATGCAGTTGGATATTGTTGGGTTGCTGGAGACTGATTTACAAGTGCGTTCCTCTCATCTTCTTCTCGTCCCCGGTTGATGTTAATGGCCATTGATTAGAGGACGGCGTTCGGACACCGTGATTTGTGAGTTTATTCGGACAGGTTTGCTGGAGTCTGGTTTTAACAGTGAAATCATCATAGGACGAGAATGCTTGTCGAGGATCTTGGATATGTGAGCCAACTCATTAAGCTTCCTGAACCGAATCTAACAACCCTCTGTCTTTGCTCAGAACGTCGATATTGGACCAGGGCCGAATGAGCATACCTGGGGAGCCGTTTTGTTGTCTAAGGTGCGTTATATGTGCCAGGACGCCTATGATACCTCGTACTGACGCATATTGATGTCCCTTAGTTCCCTATCATCAATACGACCCACCATCTCCTTCCTTCACCTCACGGTGAACTAGCACCTGCAATCGAAGCCGTTCTGGACGTGTTTGGGACCGAGATCACGGTTATTGTGGCTCACAACGGACAAGGTCTCGCTTCTTTCATCTTTTGACCTTGTCTTTTGACTAAAGTGATCTTTTATATTCCAAACAGAGGAAGATAGATTGGACCGGGAATTGCAAAGTACGGAATTAGCGAGGATCATGGCTGCGTCGACGAGGCCGGTCATTTTCCTAGGCTATGTTGTGACAAGACCACATGCATTGAGACGTGAGGATTTATTATTCTTGATGAATCGCTGTTGCAACAGGTCCACTGACTCTGTTGGCCTGAATAGCAAATCCGTATGAGATCCTGGTGAAGGACGGTAACGTGCATGATATCGACAAAGACGACATGGACCGCTGGTGCGTTAGCAATTTTCCGTCTCCCTGTTGTTTCTGCGTCTAATCAAACGATACGGCCTTTAGGTGCGAGTACATCCTCTATCGTGACCTCTACCGGACATCCTACGCACGCGTATCCCGTGGAATCATCACCGACACCGAGATGCAAATCGGACAGTTTGTAGTTCCAAAGCACGGAACGAACATCACTGATAATAGTCAAGAGGCCCGGTACAAGAGAGTAAAGAAAGAGGTCTTGCCGGAGGAACACTGGTTCCCCATGGAATATTATGGGAACGAACGAGGAGGAGGGAAGAATGGACACTTTTACCATGTGTTTTATACACCCTTGTATTATGCTTTGCCTGAGGGCGCCATTGTGTAGTAGAAATCATGTTGTATTATTTATTTACGCTAGTCATGACTGGACGATCTGTATGTTTTGTATAGGCTTGCTTGTGTTTTTTTGATTATCTTCGATGCTATCCAAAGACATTGACGATTGCTGGACCGTCACGGAACGCTCTCGAGAAAATCGCCAATGTGCTACGGAAGTGCATGGCAAAGAAATTCAAGACTTGGCCTTGCGACTCTGAGCGAGAGCAGCCCTGGCTCGGTGGGTAGCGGAGCGAGCGATACTTTTAATGCTGGGTTTCGAGGCAGCAGGTTTTTCGAGTTTGGAGGGAGGGAGTTCACTTGAAGGCTTCGTTGCCACCGTGTCTTTCTTCGTGGATGATTCGAGAGGTACTTTGGGAGCGCTTTCTGATAGACGGCGCCGTTTCTTCGTGGGTGGCGAGAGCTTGGTATCAGGGACATCGGCTTGCTTCGACTTCGATTTGGGTGCTTTCTCTTTGGGTTTAGGAGCATTCGCGTCGGTATTCTGCTCGGAGACCTGAAGTTTAGCTTGTTTTTTGGCTTTGGCCTTTTCTCGTTTTGCTTTGCGGAAAGCTTTAGACGCTTCCTGATCGAACTTCAATACACATTCAGGAATTGAGAACTGGCTGCACTGTACCTTCTTCAAGGCGCGTTTCGATTTCCCACTTTCAGGTGGTGTGCTAGCGAACGTCGACTGTTCACTTTGCATCTTTTCCAGGACAATAGCGAGGGCATCTTCTTGTGGATCAACGTCTTTCGAGTGCCGGACGAATTGATTAAATCTTCGCTTGTGGCCCTAGAGGGAGTTCAGATGATTAGTTAGCCGGTAAATGACAATAGTAAGCTCGAGAAAGCGCACATGCATTGGAAGTGAGGTGCATTTGCACCATTTTTTCCGCTCGAAGGGTCTTTCCTGGGCACACGACGCAAAAACTGAGGAGAGGGTCGTCGGGTGCAGGGATAACGGGCTCCTTCAAGGCTTGCTGAACTGTCAGAGAGACGGGGAGGTCATACAGCCCTTTTGGACGTCTTTCTTCATCATCTTCGTCGACCTCACTGTCCTCCTCTTCTAAATCTCCGCCGTCAAGGCCATGATATTCGCCGTGTTCTTCGTCGCCGCTCTCGTCTGATTCGGACGCGGAATCTGATTCCTCTGAATCGGTATCTTGCATGCCTAGGATTTGCTTGAGCTCATCATCGAGGCCAAGCTCTTCTTCCTCTTGCTGTCGTCTTCTTCGCTTTTCGACTCGCTTGAACATGGTTGGACTGTGCAGAGGAGAAAAGTGCACGGAATCAGTAACGCGGTGACGGATCACCGGGCCGCTCGGCTGAATTTTTGGAAACAGGTTCTGCGTCACGGTCACTGCTCCGTTCTCGCGTTGCTCCGTTCACCGTTCACCGCGTCGCACCGAGCGGTCATGTTGCGCCATGGTCCTTCCTTTATCATCTCTCGTCAAGCCCTTCCACGGTCCATTCGTTTTGGCTCCTCTACAGCATCGCGGAAGCAGAATCTATGGAAGTCATCCGACAGGACACCCCAGTCCCGCGAAAAGCCTTCCACAGTCCAGCACCTTGAAGGTGTAACGAAGCAAATGATTAACAAGCAGGCCAATGCTCGTAACTCATGGAAGACTTCGAACCGTCATGAGCCCGGAGAGCGCCTGAAGGATGTCATCCAAAGCAGCGGCCGGTCCAACATTGCGTCCCAGGAGAAGCAGCTATACTTCAAGGAGGATCCGAGCAGCAGTTCTGTCTCCGACGAAGACGATTCGCTAGGGGGCTTGGATGTCGTTCCGGGCTCTTTCATTGTGACTCGAAGGTGATAATAGATCCTAACAATAAATTGCCTTCACGCCTGGCTAACATTGTCACTCAGAAACGATATCGAGTCATTCGGTATATCCTTCGGTTTCGACTACGAAGCTACCCAACGCCAAGTCGTTATGTTCACCGCCAATGGTGACATATGGAGACCACTTGCGTCCGACATCACCTTCATTCTACCTTCCTATATCCCTCTCAACCTGGTTGAACGCTGTGGCACAGAAGACGTCCCCGTCGGTTCTCAACTCAACGCCCGCACCGAGGTCTTGAAAAGGTTGCGTGACCTCGTCCGAGAACTCGAGTCGAAGTACAGCCATATTTCTCGCTCCGTAGCGGACGTTTACGCCCGGTTCAAGAACAAGGATCCTAATGCCTGGGGCGAAGTTTCCGTTACCGAGGTGGCGCGAATGATTGAAGACAATCCTCGGTATCCCACCATTTATGCAGTACATCGACATTTGATGAATTATCCCCTCCATTTTGTGGCTCGGACTCCATACCTCATCACCCAGACTTTTGATATTCGGCCTCAAAACGAAGTGAGGGAACTCGAGAAGGTTTTGGCCTGGAAGCGGATGAACGACGGCAGGATACTGTCGTTTGTTGAAAAAGCGAAACCCATCATAGCCGAAACTGCTCGACGACTGGAGGCTTCAGCGTTAGAACCACCCTCTGAAACTCCCGTTTCGCCCATCTGGAACGAAGACGACCAAACCATTATCGACTTCCTCAGAATGTCCATCCGCCAAACTCGGAGTAATCAAGCAGACCCTTATTTGATCTCCAGAAGCGCCATAATGCGTCTTCTTGACCCGTCTGCACCTACCATCGACGATGCGAGCGTAGCACGGATGCTCACAAACCTGGGTGTCTTCCCTCCATGGCAAGATCTCATCGTCATTCAATCAACCCTTGACATTGAACCGGAAGTGGATTCAAAATCTGAACGTACCGCCAAGAAGGACAAGATTGTCGAGAGATCTCTCGCGTTTTCACCCGCACCAAACACCCCGTTGGGTCCAGAAGATTTCTACCCATCGGACCCCCTGGAAGCTGTCCGTCACGACTTTGGTCAACTCCCTGTCTTTGTCATCGACGATCCAAACGCTCAAGAACTGGATGACGGGCTATCTATCGAACGTATACCCTCCGAACCTGGATCATATTGGGTCCACGCCCACATCGCCAACCCCACTGCCACTCTTCCTCCGACACATTCATTTGCCATCGATGCTATGAAGCAGGGTACAACCCAATACTTGCTCCATCACACCATGCCGCTTTTCCCCGGGTCGTTAATGCATCATCCTCAAGTTGGTTGGTCGCTCGGCGCGCAGAAAGGCAAACCTTCTCGGGTCTTGACGTTCAGCGCGAAAATCGACAGCTCTGGAGAACTGGTCGACTACCAAGTCCGTGCCGGGGTCATCAACAACATTCATGTCGTCAGCTACCAATCTGTTGATAAACTTTTGGGCTACGACATGGAGCAACTTGGTGTTATTCGGCGACCGTTTGGGGGCCCAGCTCCAAAAGCTGCCGCGGAGCCTTCTGGGCTGTCCGAGGCGGAGAAGGGGGACATTAAACTGCTACATCAAGTCTCCCAGACACTGCAGCAATGGTGGCTCCGGAACCACACCGTTCGACCGTTCCAGGTTAGCAGCCGGGTCAGCGTCGGTGCTTTTCCACCGGGCACGATGACGCCCACTCTGCAATACCGCCAATTCCAGGGGTTCCCGGAGTTCAAAGAATACGTTGTGGAAGGCGATTCTTCAGGGAAAGGCTCTTCTATGATGGTCGCGGAAATCATGAAACTGGCGGGGCGAGTTGGGTCTCGGTTTGCCCTGAAACACAACGTTCCTTTCATTCGTAGGACAGGGGAGGGGCCCTTGTTTTATTCACCTGCGCATCGGGAGGCGATGATGGCGGCGAGGAGACCGTCAGGTGTCATCGGTGACCATGAAGTTGCGAGCAACGTGGCAGCTATGTATCCGGCAGACTACTCGCTGGAGCCCGGAGCGCATCATCATATTGGCGCCATCGAAGGGGAGGGGTATTCGCGTGTCACCTCTCCCCTGCGTCGAGCCCTTGACCTTGTGTCGCATTGGCAGCTGCAGAGCGCGCTATTGGGCCACTCCAAGCCGACGTTCGACGTGGACTGGATGGATCGGTTCAGAATATCGTTTGCGAGGTTGGAGAAGACGAGGGGCATGGCTGGTCAGTACCACGAAGCCTTTTGGCAGTCCATGTTCCTCAAGCGGTGGTTCAGTGGGGAGTTGAGGGGTGACGGGTTTGTGCCCTCCAATCCGGAGGCCGTGTACGATGGATTCTTACTTGATCGCGGGAAGCGGTCAAGTATTGGCGGGATGTTCGTCTTTCGGGTGTGCGTACCTCACCTGGGCGTTAGAGGCCCTGTGTGGGGTGTCAATAATGACTCCGGCCGTCCACAACCTGGGAGTATGATCAGGGTGCGGTTGAAGGAGGTGATTCTGGGGATCAAGCCCAAAGTCGACTTTGAGTTCGTAGAATTTGCGTGAATATTTACGGGATCTTTTTGTACATAGAGTATGTAATGACTAATTGCAGACGCCCTCCTCGAACGAACTCTGGACTCGTATTGAATGGGGACGACGGTCTGAAGCCCGGCGAGGCGCTGTGTCGAGGCTTGGATCGACATTGATCTAATCATTTTCCTTTTTGGTTGCCATCAGCAAATGGGAATGGTTCGATTTCTCTCGCGAATTTGGGTGTATAAAAAATGGAGAATGATGGAAAACAGACCAGCGTCCCATTCCCCTCATCGCCAGCATGGCTACATCCCAGTGGAACACCTCCCTCCCACTGTCTGACGCGTGGTCGGGCTATCTCGCTGAAGCCCAGGCTCAGATCACCTCCCTCAACACTCGCGCTGTTCTGCTCTTGCTCGTCAACATCCCTGTGCTGGCAATCGCCGTCAATGTCCTCAGGCAGCTGGTGAGTCGGCTAGCTATCTCATGGAGGGACTAGGCCTGACCAGTCCTAGATCATCCCTCGACGATCATCGACCCCACCAGAGGTTTTCCATTGGATCCCTTTCCTCGGGTCAGCAATCTCGTATGGCAACGACCCCCTCAAGTTTTTCTTCGACTGCCGTGAAAAGGTACGTGGCATATTGACTACCTGCATTTGACGCCGTACTGACAACCCTTGCACAGTATGGCGATGTCTTCACTTTCATCCTCCTTGGCAAGCGTGTCACCGTCGCTCTCGGTCCCAAGGGCAACAACTTCATTCTCGGTGGCAAGTCTATCGTCTTCAACGCTGAAGATGCCTACACTGTACGGGTTATTTTCCATTCACTACTACTGGTTTCTAATGTGCTCTTTTAGCCCCTCACAACACCTGTCTTCGGAAGGGACGTGGTCTACGATGTTCCCAACGAAAAGTTCATGGAGCAGAAGCGCTTCGTCAAGGTTGGACTGTCCATGGATAACCTTCGCGCTTACGTCGGAATGATTGAGGAGGAGGTTGAAGAATACATGAAGAAGGAGGGCACTTTCCGCGTCTTCCAGGCCAACGACATCAACGAGTGGGGCCAGTTTGACGTGGTCAAGGTTTTACAAGAAATCACCATTCTCACGGCGTCAAGGACTCTCCAGGGACGGGAAGTTCGCGGCAATCTCGACAAGGAATACGCTTCCCTCTACAACGATCTCGATGGTGGATTCACTCCCATTAACTGGATGATGCCCAACTTGCCTTTGGAGAGCTATCGCAAACGGGACCGTGCTCACAAGAAGATGAGCGAGTTCTACGTGGACATCATCCGTAAGCGCAAGGCTGGAAACGGAGATGTAAGTTCATGTGTTTTGTCGTATTGAAACCCAACTAATGGAATCTGGCAGGCCGACCATGACATGATTGCCGCTCTCCTTGAACAGACGTATCGCTCTGGCGAAGCGCTCAAGGACCACGAGGTTGCCCACATTATGATCGCTCTTCTCATGGCCGGACAGCATACCAGCTCTGCGACCGGATCTTGGTCACTTTTGCACATCGCACACAACCCTGATATTGGGTAAGCTAACATCCTTTCTTGGGTTCTCGGCTGTTACTTATCCGGTCATCAGTGAGGCTCTTTACAAGGAACAGGTGCAGCACTTCGGTACCCCCGATGGCAAGCTCCGCTCGATGACCTATGAGGAACTCCGCGCTCTCCCAGTCATGGATGCCGTTATCCGAGAGACCCTCCGCATGCACCCTCCTATTCACAGCATCATGCGCTACGTCCGTGACGATGTCCCAGTCCCCGGTACCCTGTCGAACCCAGGCAAAGACAAGACCTATATCATTCCCAAGGGCAACTTCGTCATGGCTTCTCCTGCTGTCTCGCAAATGGACCCCCTGGTTTGGAAGAACCCCCAGCAATGGGACCCATCGCGATGGAGCGACCCCGAGGGTGTTGCCGCACAAGCCTTCAAGACCTACCTGGACGAGAATGGCGAGAAGGTTGATTACGGTTTCGGTGCTGTCAGCAAGGGAACGGAATCTCCTTACCAACCATTCGGCGCTGGCAAACATCGGTGCATCGGTGAACAGTTCGCCTACATGCAGTTGGGCACTCTCATCGCCACTATCATCCGTAACGTCGAGCTCCGCATTGACCAGATTCCTGAACATAACTACCATGTTCGTATCCTCTCTTCTCTTCCAGTTTTTGGACCCCCGTGCTGACATCTCAATTTGCAGACCATGATCACGATGCCTAAGACGCCCCGAACGATCTCGTACCGTCGTCGCAAATTCGACTAATGTCTTCATGACCGCGCTCTCATATAGAAGTTATAATCTACTCATACATATACCATACGTTGCTAGTTGCTAGCTAGACTGGGGATAAAAGGATATCCAGCTGGGTGTCCACCGTAGGTGGGGGATCAGTTGATATTTTATACCTAATGTTATTATTATTGGCAAGGTCACGAAGTTTTTGAGTGTTTGAACTATCCCCTGTGCGCAGAACAACACGAGTGTAGTAAGAACTGCCATGGGGCCCGGGGTTGATACTAGTAGTAATACTAGTACTAGTGCCAGTGGCAAGAATTCCAAATGATCTCGGCACGAGATTGATTCTGAGCGGCGCTTGAAATCTTCACGATCCGAGCGATCGGTGGCCAACGAGGAGGAACCTTCAACTACCACCTTTCATACGGAGCAGCATGATCGGGTGGAGTCGTTGCACCGGTCTTTCTTTTGCCACAGCTAGCTAACGATAGTCATCGAAGTCTTTATTCATTCAAGCCCTTATACTCAAGCGAAGGCCCGTCTAGCTGTATATGAGAGCTCTAATTTTATAACGGGCTGTGGTATGCACCTTCAACTTCCTTGCGCAGAAACTAGGCAAGTAGGTGACTTGGGTCCTACTCCTTCATTTCGTTGACCGATCGTGTTTGGGCAGGCTATTCCACCTTGACGGACTGGAGCACCCTCGTGAGATCATCACAGGCCACAAGTCAAGTTTTACTTCAAAGCCTCGGGCATACGGCTAGTAAGTAATACTAGCGCAAGTCTCCACCAACATGCCCTGCTATGCACGATCCAGAAGTCCGGCATATGCGGCTCGCAGCCTCGGAGACTGCGCGGCAGAGTTAGCTGACGGAGGTACACCAGTATGCCGTCACCAGTGTTCATTTCACAAGTACGTTCATCTCGCGTCAATCACTGCCCTTTTTCCACGAGATCCTAATTTGGTGTCGTAGTGTGGCGTTAAACATTGAAAAAAGCTTTGTTCTCGTGTTCATGTTGAGGATGCGCCATAACCGAAGGGCATGGACGCCTCTTGCACTTGAATGAATCTAGGGCATTGGCCAGCTGCAAGGTTTCATGTCTCGCTGTGCTCCCGAGTCGGTTTGCTGCCAGTGAGGAATCGCACGGAGCCCAGGTTTGGATGCTCCGGTTCGACAGATTGGACTCACAGAAATCGATTTACTGGGCGCCGAAAATACGACATGCTGATGACGCTATCACGGCCTCTTGAGGGCATTCTTTTCTGCTCCGAAATGGCACCGTAGATATCGCGGTCTTGGGGGTGGGACTGAAGCGGTATGTTCTCAACGTTTTACCTCCAACTATCTCCGACTGAATTATGTGTTGTACTGCCAGATCTCCATGAATCTTTTGAGATTGCCGATACCGATGCTTGATACTGAGCCGCTTGGAGAGTGGAAGCTTCCAGATTAGACGCGCGTCCCAGGTGCTGAGCCAATATTCTGCGTATTGCGTGACTGTGACTGTCGAGGATAGCAAGGATAAAAGAACATGAGGCTTGTCAAATATCGCACAGCTCGTCGAAACGCCTGGACTTTCAATCCACGGTAAAATGTCGCAAATCTGGACATCTATTCGAGACCGTGCCCATCGATAATGGTCTTGTCGAGGTACAGAGTTGTGGGAGCCTGACGTTTCAAATGAATACACTCGGTGATAGGTCCGCGACAGCTTGTGATGAGTGATATCATTCACCGGGATCAGAGTGTCCCAGCAGTGCCTCGAGTACCAAGTTGGTGTTCTTTCATCACTTTGCTAGCCCAAAACTCGATCTAACCTTCCAAGTTAAGGCAAGAAGATGACGACGAAGAGTTAGACGCTGACGGTTGATGCGCCATGCGTCTGACTCGTTGCAACTGCGTTCCTCTGCGTGCCTTTCTAGCATGGGCCTGCTGACTTGCACTTCGTCCCCTTTTACAACCAGGCCGGTTTTGGAAAGTGAACCCTTCGAGCCCGTTGCGTTCGGGTGATTTATCAAGGCACATGTTAAGCGTCCCGCGTCCACCTGTATTCCTGTCTTTCGTGTGCCCGCATACCTAACTGCGTACAACGCTCCTTGCGTTGAAACACTCGACATAGCCAAATCCTACACACGATGCATATTCCATGGCTCAAGATCAAGGTTGACAACTATATCGAGTTGTTATGGTGCATCATCATAGGGTATGTGAAGGGTCATTCCAATGGAGGGTTCATACGACTCAGCATTGCGATTCGCAGGAGGAATAATAACAGCCTACCAGAGTATGAATCACACTGCAAATTTGGGCATCGTCCACTGATAGGAGCTCTTCAGACCAACCCAGTCACCAAGTGGTTTACTGAAGTGGCCTCGTTTGAAGAAACCCAAACAGACGAATGGCGCCAAGATTTCCACTGGATCTAAGAACTCGTACGCACCTATCGAGCTTCACACTGTAGCGAAACCCATGCTGAGGGGTTTACAGGGATCGCCCCCCGCTTTGGGCACTTATCATTGGGATTAATGACTACTTCAGCATGACAAAACTGAGTGGTGCTGTTCCCGATGCCGACGCGATGAACAACTACCTCCAAACCGACCTCAAAGTCCCATCTGACCAAATCGTCAATTTACGCAACGAGGAGGCTACTCGTCAGAAGATCATTGCTGCGTTCAAAGGCTTGCGCGAAAACCCCAGAATCAAATACCACGATCCTATTCTCATCTACTACGCTGGGCACGGAGGCGAAATTCCGTCTACTAACACTCAAACGCTAATTCCGGTCGATTATGTCTCCCAACAGATGCCTCCCATTCCAGATCGTACAGTGGCTGCCTTGATCAACGGCATCTCGAAGAAACATGGTAATAATATCGTAAGTGGAACCTGAAGTCTAGATGTTCCGCTGCTCACCCGCCTCAACGCAGACCGTCATCCTCGATTGCTGTCATTCTGGCTCAGGGACTCGTGGCGGCGAGGAGACCGACGAATCCACCGTGCGCGGATGCGAGCTGAGTCCCAACGATGTCCCCGACAATCTAGACGAACGCATCTGTAAGGAAACCCCGGATCCCAAAGCTACCCCCGTGTCTAGTTACCGTGCATTACGCTCTGCGAAAGGCTTTGCTGTGAAGGACATGAACTCGCATGTTCTATTGGCTGCCTGTAGCTCCAGTGAGCTCGCTCGGGAAGATAAGAAAGCCCAACAAGCCCGTGGAAGGTTCACCACCGCCCTGTTAGAGCTGTTCAGGACCGTCCCCCCGGATCAAATGACCTATGCCGACGTTCTGTCCAAGATACCCCGCATCGATGGGTGAGCTCTACTCATTTCCGACGACGATCTTGCTGGCTGATTGCGGTTTTCTTTGAGACAAAACCCTCAGTGCGAAGGGTTCTACAGGAATCGCATCCTCTTCGACGCCAAAGTTCGCCCACCTAATCGCCAGAACTACGAAGTCAAACTCGATAAGGGGAAATACCTCTTGGATGCCGGGCGGGCTCATGGTGTAACGGATGGTGCGGAATTCACGCTCTACCGGAACATGGAGGTCGCACTCAGCGAGGAGCCGTTGGGGGTGATGATTGCGAAGGAGCAGAACATCAAGCCCTTCACCACTACCCTTGAACCGGTCAATGACGCGCTAGTAAAGGGTTTTGAAACCCCCGCCATCGCCATTCAGACAAAGGCAGGCGCCTCGGAAGACCTCCTCATTCACGTCCCTCTGGAGAGCAAATACATGCCTGTCTTCGAAGCGATCGCTCGAGAGATGTCCGGAACAGGTCCTCAGCTCTGCAGGATCAAATTGGTCGACAGGAGCAAAGCAAAGCTCGAGATCGTCGCCGTAGGCAAGAGCCAGCTCACTTTCAATGTCTTGGAGAAGCGAGCGACTGATCACGGATTTACTCGCATGCCCCATGTGGTCGATACGAAAGTTGACGACCTTCAACGCATCCTACGTGCCGCTGGTCACTATCACTTCCACCTCAACCTTAACCACCCGAACAACCAAATCAAGAATTCAATCGAGATCGAATTCTTCCCATTGAAGGAGGAGTTCAGCAAAGAAGGCGAGGAATTTTATACCCCCGGAGGGAAGAACATGCTTCGAGCAGGGAGAATCGAATACGAAGTCGACGAACATACTAAATATGGAATGAAAATATCCAATAGCACTTCCTGGGATCTTTACTTCTCATGCTTTTTCTTTGACCACGCAGATTTCAGCATCAGTGAGTTCTCAGGCAGGCCTAAACTGAAATTCAATAGTACTGACCATGTCATACCCACAGCTGCCCTTACCGAGGTCGATACTAAGGCGCCCTTCCGGAAAGATTATTCCCTCAAGGCGGGCTCAGCGATAGACATAGGGTACGGCGATTCGAGCATTCCACCTTTCGAGTGCGACATTCCCGAAGATTTGGACCTTACGATTGGGTTCCTCAAATTCCACTTCACAAATGCGGTGGTTGATTTTTCCCATGTGCCTCAGTTCTCCCCTTTCTCTGGGATACGAGGAATGAAAATGGCGGAACGTAAGAATGCTCAGGTCTGGGGTACCGTCCTCATCCCTGTGATTCAGAGGCGAATGCCATGAGCTTCGGGGGTAACTAAGCCCCCGTTGGCCTTGCCATGCAATGCATGTTTCAGTCTTTCATATATTCCCTGTCGTGTTTCATTTGTGTGGCGCAATTTATGTATTTTGTTTTTGTGTTTTATAACAATATTGGTTAGCGCCATTTCGAATAAACAATGAGATCCTGGCCACGAGCCCATACCGGGTAGAAGGAATGTTCGTCTGGCTCCCGGCGCACTGGTTCGCCCCTCTGCCACCCTTCGAGTTCATGTATTGCCCCCTGATACTCAGGCCTACTTGTCGGGGTGACACGACTCTACAAGCGATTCGCAGCGACTGTCGTAGTACGGCCGGACTGGCTTTTGCGCTTCATGGCACCGACAATCATTCCGACTCGCTTCCATTGCGCACGTCTGCCTCGAGGATTCGGTGCATGGCATACTATATAAACGGCGCCACCATCGGGTAGTTTGCCCCAAACCCACGTATTACTGCGATGCTATTCCCCTCGGTATTTTCTTCTCTAAGCAACTTGCTATGGGACTGGAGACAGAGCCTCGGGCAGTGCGTACTATTCCTTTGTCTCATATGAATCCCTGGCTGATATCCAACTTACCTGCCGTCTCCTGGGGAAATTCCTCTGCTGCATCCCTTTGTAACTTCGTTTTGTCGCGGACTGGCTCTAGAAATGGTCAAACCAACAATTCAGACATTCCGGCAGGAACTTCCGCCACCGCACCCAAGCCGCCCAAGCTGAAGACGCTTATCCAAAGATTGCTGGGGTAGGTCGATTGTCAGTTTCGATTCGCCTCATGAAAATCTCATTGTTTTTTTTTCCCCCATATACCAGTAGGAGTAATATCAATGTCCGGTTGAACGTCCGGAAGGACACAATCGTTCTGCCGACCAATGCACCTCCAAAGCCACTCCCTGAAAGGTAATGAATGTTATGCTAAATCGAACAAGTTAGTTAGCTCACCATTGCGTCCCTGGCAGTTGGTTCAATGGGCTTCGTCCTCGACCAATTTCTGCTTTGATCATAGGAATCAACGACTATCAGCACCTTCCGAAACTCCGAGGGGCAGTCAACGATGCAGATACACTCTCTAACTACCTCCAAAACGATCTCAAGGTCCCCACCGACTGTATCGTTAATCTGCGAAACCAGGAAGCAACACGAGCTGGGATTCTGAGAGCGTTGAACGCTCTGCGATCCGCCCGAAGCCCTCGAAAAGACGACTCAATGATTATCTACTTCTCTGGATACGGAGGACCATTGGATACCAGCATCAACGGCGTTCAAACCATCGTACCATGGGACTATAGTGTCGTTGCTGGCAACGAAATCTCCGCGGTCACTTCTTCCGAGCTGTGCTCTCTCCTGGCCGAGATCAAGCGCAACAAAGGCGACCATATCGTGAGGCGCCCCTCTTCCTCTCTTGCTTCACAGGCTTACCAGGTTGTTAGACGATTATCTTCGATTGTGGGGGAAGCTCGCAAAAGGTACAGAATGACAAGGATGGACTCGTTTCATCTCGAGTCATCGATATCGCGTTGGGAGAAGGTGTACATGAGGTCGACCCTGCTTCCTCGGAAAACAGCGTCTTGTCTGGAAACGTTTTCACATTGTCTGCGTGTTCAAGGGGCGAAGCAGCCAGGGAGGTTCGAGGCCACGGCCTTTTTACGAGCGCGTTAATCAGGCATTTGAAAAGGCAAGGCTCGACCAACACGACCCGTTCCAACGTGCTGGTTAATTTGCCACAAATCCCGAAGTACGTAGTCTCTTTCTGTTTCATCTTCCGCTTCTCATTCGAATTGCGTTTCCACTTTAGCCAGACTCCGCAAGCGTATGGAGGAATAACCGATTTACCTCTCTTCGATACTGGTTTGGTCCCGCCTGAACAAATCGCCTACAACATCTCAGAAGACGACCAGAAATACATCGTCCATGCTGGATCCGTCGCTGGTATCACGCCGGGTGCACTCTTCTCTGTGTACAGGGACAAGTCCAGGCTTTCCAAGAAGAAGCCCAAGGCATTTGTCGCCGATCGGGTGGCTCTTTTCACGACCACGCTCAAACCTCTCGAAGACCAACCAATCAAACCTCTATTGAATTCGCCTTCTGTCATACCCGCTGGATCAGGCCAGCAACCTGACCTCCTCGTGGCCGTAGCCGTTCCGCTCAAGGATGCTTTGGCTCCATTGTATCAGGCCGCGTTGAAGTTGTTGTATAATGCAGCAGCTGATACCTACCAAGTCCTTTTCACTGAGGAGCGGGAAAAAGCCGACATCTTCGTCGACTTATCAGAAGATGGTAAATCGTTCACAGTCACCGTTCTCGATGAGCGGGTGTCTCGTCATGGATACAACCGCTTTCCGAGTTCTGTGCCCTTGAAACCGGAAGACATCGAACGTTTCTTCCGCAACGCATCCCACTTCTATCGCCATCTAAACCGTTCCTACCTCAACACGGCTGTTGGATCAAGCGTTTCCGTCGAGTTCCTGAAGCTCGAGGACTCGGATACCGAATACGACGACGATGGGCATCCATACCGCTATCCCGTCGGCAGCGACTTGTCTGCCACTGGGATTGTCGAGGTTGAGGTGGACCCCGAAGAGCCAGAGGATTACGGCTTCAGACTCACCAACAACAGCGACAAGGACCTCTACCCACACATCTTCTATTTCGACAATAGTGACCTTAGCATTGGCAAGTGTTCCGTCCTAAGTTTGCGTCGAGTTTGACCTAATCATTTGCGTTAGCCAACTACTACCCTCGTGGATCGGAGCAGATTCCCATCAAGAAGGGCGGCGGCGAACTGACCATCGGCTTCGACAATCCAGGGACCAATGCTTATTCGTACTTCATACGAGAGGGGCAAGATTTAGACGTGGGTTTCATCAAGGTGTTGTTTTCTACGGAGCCAGTCACCCTACAATGTATCCCCCAAACCACGGCCTTCCAAGAAGTCGCTATCTCCGGTGGTGGAAAGCAAAAGGTAGTTGAGGGCAAGACGGAATTGCAGGGCATGGCACTGGCCTCTGAGAAGGACCTAACGTCCATCTGGGGTAGTTCCATGTTTTGCATTGTGCAACGTCGAGTGCCAGAGGAGGAGGACTGATTTATTTTGAAGGTATATTTTATCTTTATAAGTTGCTTTCCTTTCCCATTTGAGTTCGCGCCCTGCGTATTCTAAACGACCGCATCCCACTTAATGCTATTTTAAATATCATCTATTCAAAAGCTCGCAGGAACGATCGTCTCTGTATATTTACGAAAGGATTGTAATTGTTATCTATGCCTTATGCCTTTAAATGATTGGATTTTTGCATGCGCGACGCGATTATATAGGCCGCCTCCTTGGGGGAAGAACATTTCCTGAGCTTCTCATAATCGTACCAAACGAGTGTTTCTTTGGAATGAGCAACGAATCTCTTCATCGCCAACGAGTAGGCGGAAGCAACGACCTGGAAACTCGTGTCGTCGTCCTCAGGGAAAGGTAAAGGCACGTAGCCCAACAATAACTGCGGGAAGGTCGTCTTAATATTAGCAACAAGCTCTCGCTATTCATTTGATGCAGGAAAGGGAGCTCACAGTATCAGGATACGTCACAGGTCGTCTGAACTGGATTTCCATGGACTTGAGAATCAAAGATACTCCTTGTCCTCGAATCATCTTCTCTGCTTGCGCGCGTCCGCCCCACTCCTCACCAACAGACATCATCCATTGGATCCGGGCCTAGTCAGGGTCACATTTTGGAACGGCGTTAAAAAAGTTTATCCCTCTGCACCTCGTTGAGCGACACTCACGGATTCAAAGAACCGGGCTGGAACGTTCGAATGACGTGAACAGGAACGAGGTCACCACCAGACTGGCCATAGACACAAGTGAAAAAGAAGCGCACCATATTTCACGTTGTTCACGTGTCTTTTCAAGGGTAATGAACGGTTGTAAGTGAACGAATGAAATCAGCTTCAGTAGAAGTGACACACACTGGAAAGGATCCTGGTCACCCCATACAATGCGTTGCTCCCAAAACGACCCAGGGTCAAAGCCTGCCTTCAGCAAGGCGTGTTTCGCGTTAATTAGAGCCTTTTCATAGTCCGCGGAGGCAGACGGTAGTATAGATGAATCCTGAGCCGTCGAGGAAAATCGTGGACTTGGTCCGTGGGCCTATTAAATACGTGAAGTTCAGTTGCAAGCTCCAGTCAGCAAAGTTAATGCTGATTACGTCAGTGCACACCTTATAACTGAATAGACAGGTCCCCGCTATTCTAGTGAGACCCGTAGTATTAGCAGTGCGACATGATCGAAGCAGGGAAACCATAGGCCAAGTAGTTTCACGTCGCGCGAGCCTGGTGGATGTAACAGGGTTCCGGATACACTACTCCGAGTTGAGTGGGAAAGGGACAACAGTCTAACATGAACAAACAGCGTCTTTGAAGGGTCTTTCCATGGGGCGCCTATGCGTGAAACGGATCTAGTAATTTGAATACGTGTAGGGGGGAAATATACATTCAAATCCAAGATATACTAAAGCAAGTTTACGATAATACCATACGAACAACATAGTACAGCGTACAATGTCCCACTAGGACACTCAATGGGTTACCATAGGTCACAAGAAAGATTTACAAGTGAGGGAATAGAAGAGATTACAGTCCATTACCGCGTCAACCATGATTGACCGGACTCATCCACATCTGCACTGGAGCTGGCTGTGGTGGGGGCCCTTGTTGTGCAGGAGCAGTGGAAGTTGTTTGCTGAGGGTGCTGAGCCAATGTATGAGCGATATCCCGTTCTTCCGACATATACGAATCGTGAGATGGTTGGCACCCGTAGCTCCCCATAACACCAGTACCAGCGGCTTGCGCTAATATATGGGAGTAGCCCTCGGTGTTGTTATTCCCGCTCCCATTCCTCGGCTCAGCTTCAGGGTAGAAAGGATAAAAGAGATCCGTTGGAACGTCAATCAACTGCTTATCCGGAGGGGTCGAACCGCCACTTGAATTCTGCCCATCGCCGTTCATAGGTCGCGGATGGGGACCGTAGATGACAGGCCCACCACTACTGGAACCATAGGTGGAATTGTTCGCCGTGATAGTCGGAGTGCTATGCTGAGACCTGCTGACAGGAGAAACGGCGGAATCTTCGTCCCAGACAGGCTCACTGCGGAGGACCGGATTACCCGTTGGTGTGATAGTTCGCAAGTTGACGTTCATGACTTTCTCTGCGAGGCGAGCAATCAGAGGGTGAGCCCCATTCATGTCCTTACGTTCCCATCTCCATCTGAAGCGAGGGAGCATATCCAGAGCCAACCAGAGGTCTTCCAGAGCGGTGTTAAAGGGAAGACACTCGACTTTGGACATATGGCCGTATAGAATAACCATGGCAGCGATGTGGAGGGGGATAGGAGAAACGAAAAATCCAGTGTTCGGGAATCGAATGAGCTGATTGTGGATGATGATCATGTTGTGGGACGTGATGATGGCTACAAACGCTCGTCAGCCAGGGTACAAGCGATATGAAGGGTGGATATTACCATCGACAAGAGCTTTCAATCTGTGAGGATAAGGTAACTCCTTAGAGCTGAACAGAGCACGGAGGAGAAGGATTCTTGCAATGCCAAGCTTCAATAAGGTGAGACCCTCGTCTTCCGTGATGCCTTGTACAAGCTCCAGTTTCTTCTCCACTGGCCAATCTTCGGTTCCATTGAAATAGTACTTATACCTGTCCGGTAAGCCACGTCGGAAGTCTGCCATACTCTTCACAATCCTCGTCGCTTTGCGCATAATGGCGTCGGGGGTTTGTTTGTGTGGTCTGTACAGCGAATTGATAATGTCTGCCTGGATCTCCGCGATAGGTTGGGATAGTTCAAAGTGCTCAGAAAAATCATTGAGGGTCATATCCAATGGTCGTACTGGCCGAGGGGTGTTGGTATCTGAAGGAGAGATAGCAAGTGGCCGTCCGAGCAAAATAGAGGTGCCTCTATCATGAATAAGGACGACGCTCCACAGCCGAATTCGTAATTGGCATTCTTCTTCTGTAAAAACATTCTGCTGTTCAGCCTGCGTGTTGTCGCCTTGAGCCCCTTCAGTTAATGCGCTGAGTTGGGTTGTTGGATCATGGTGAAGCCCCAGCTCAATTGCGAGTCGAACAAGGCTGCCGACGAGACGCCAGAGAGTTCTTCCTTGTCGCTGTTGCGGGGTTAACAATGATCCTCAGATAAAGTAAAGAAGGAGACCAACCTCCGTGTAAAGGTACCAATGCAAAAGGATCAAGGCCTGGAGGCTTGAGATCGTAACTCGAAGGTCGGGTTTGACTGAGAGTGCCCGCTCGAAAAATTCATCGTACGAAGGCCATGTTGTGGGCATGAGCTTCTTTGCCATCTCCGATCCCAGGTGCTCGATGACTTCACCTTTGTTCTCGAGTTCTGCACGAACAGCACGGTGATTCAAGTCGCTCAGGGTTCCAAGTGCGAAGACGAGATAGACGCTGCAAAGATACCCCGGATCGTAAGAAGATGCGGTACCATCATAGAAGTCGTCCAATATCTTCATGAATTCCTTGCGCTCGAACACCGGGCGATGAAGGTTGAGGTGGGTGAAGTAAGTATCGGCGATCTGGTTGGCCATTGTACGATCTTTGGGAAGCCAAACCTCAACCGTCGGTGATGTGTACGCTGGACGAACGATGGAGAGTGTGTTCGGCGGAGCATTGGGTGAATTGGGGGAATTTCTTTGAATTGACACTGTTGCCCACTGCGTCGGCTCGCGGGGTTCGACGGAAAGTTCGACTGAGCGATCCCGTCCAGAAGTGAGACCATTGGAACCAACAGCGAGGTCTTCCCTATCCTGGGGGCCACTTTCCAAGATGTTGTTGACGATCGCGGCCGAGACGCCAAAGTTCTTGGCAAGGGCCTCGGTGTTGGACATGTCATTTCCGTTGGGGTCCGTGCCCTTCTGGGGAGGTGCTGGGCGTTGGGAAGAAGCTACTGGCGGTGCAGAGGGAGGCGGGGGTTGGATCGCCCCTGGTGGTGGCGGAGGGGGCGGGCCTAGCACGGGATGGCCGTATGGGCCTGGATGCTGAAAGCCGGGGTGCAAGTGACTGTATGGCCCTGGGGGACCCTGGAGATGGTGTAGAGGCGGCGGAT